>PVKS010001606.1:0-136897 GCA_004027875.1 Aplodontia rufa | reverse complement strand
CAGAAATAACAATTTTATACATCAGTATTATATTTCATTGAGTTGATGCAAATTGCTGAGGAATTATAAAAGTTACTAATGGGGGCTGGAAAAGTGGTCTCCGCAATTACAGTGCTTGCCTGGCATGCGCCAGGACCCAGGTTCAAACCCCAGCACCACGTACACAACGAAGTGTCAGAGCAACAAAAGCCACATGAAAACTAAATAAAATTGATTCTTTCTCTCTTTCTCTATTTAGAAAAAGAAAGAAAGAATGTATCTGGGGCTGGAGAGGTGGCTCAGCAGTGGAGCGCTTGCCCCGTATGTGTGAGGACCTGGGTTCAATCCCCAGCACTGCCTACACAAATAAATATAGGAAAATCAAAAGCAGATGAAATGGAATAGTACTCTCTCCCTCCATCCCTCTCTCTTAAAAAAACAAAGAAAAAAGAAACCAGTATCTGTGTAGCTTATCAGGTTTAAGAAAAATAAACACGTTGCTTTAAATCTAATGGAAGATAAACAGGGTATTGTGGCATGCACCTGTCATCCCAGCTACCCGGGACATTGAGACAGGAGGATGCTCGATCCCAGGAGTTCCAGGCCAGTCTGGGCAACACGGGGCAGTCTAAAAAGAACAGTATTTAATGGAGAGCTGAAAGTCATGCACTAACCAGCTTAGAAAGCTCTGAAGACCAAGTGTTGGTGGTGAGAATCTTTTCTCTGGGAACCCAATGCTCATATACAGCACACAGTGCCTGCACAGCTCTCTGGCCCTCTGGGGTCTCATCTCCTCCAATCAGTACTCTATCTGGGTTCTTCAGGTCCTTGATGGCTGTTCCCTCTGCCAAAAACTCAGGGTTGGACAGCACCTAAAATGCCAACACAAAGGAAAGGTTTCAGCTAGAATCAAATATGGGCAACTCAAAGCCATCAATATTTACGTAAGAACCGGATTCTAATGCTTCACTGTTTTATACCTGTAAATTCAGGTTGGGTTTTGTGTTAGCGTCAAAGATGCGACGAATACTCTCTGCTGCTCGTACCGGGACGGTGCTTTTCTCAGTCACAATTTTGTACCCATTTGAGTTTTGCACAATACGTCTAGCACAAGCTTCAATATACTTCAGATCAGCTGCCCGACCTTTCCCCATTCCATAGGTTTTTGTTGGAGTGTTCACCTGATGAAAGTATATGAGATAAAGAAGAATGATTTCCAGTTATCCCCTGGACTATCAATTCATAGTCAAGTGGGAAGGTAACTATCATCGTAGTCATGATTTAACCCCATATTAGTTCCATGGAATAGTGCATTTTATAAATATAATCATTAGAAGAAACAACTTGAAACATCTGGAGAACTCATTCAATAAATTTTTGTTGAGAAGCTACTATGTATGTGCCAGATACTAGGGTAGACAGATTCCAAACTAAGCCCTGTAGATATAAAAGATGGTTCTCATCCTAAAGGAGTTCAAATTCTAAAATGAAACATTAAGTTTCCTCTTCTTTCTTTTCTATATTGTATGCAATAGATTGTCATAGTCTCTGAAAATAAACTTTATACTCCATTTTGTTGTTGTTGCTTTGTGCCAGAGATGAACCCAGGGGCACTTAACCACTGAGCCATATCCCTAGCCATTTTTATTTTTTTATTTTGAGACAGGGTCTCAATAAGTTGCTTAGGGCCTCGGTAAGTTGCTGAGGTTGGCTTTGAACTTGTGATCTTCCTGCCTCGGCCACCTGAGTCACTAGGATTACAGGCATGGGCACCATACCTGGCCTTTAAACTCCTTTTTTTATTTCCTGTCTTTATAGCCCCACATCAACAGGTTTTTGAAAATGTTTGCAGAGCCAGGTGTGGTAGTGCACATCTCTAATCCCAGCAACTCAGGAAGCTGAGCAGGAGGATTCCAAGTTCAAGGTCACCCTAGGCAACATAGCAAGATCCTGCCTCAAACAAAATAATAAAGGCAGGGGATGTAGGTCAGAGTAAAGCACCCTTGGTTCAATCTCCCAGCAATGAAAAAAAAATTTTTGCAGCATCATTCATGATTCCTTACCCCATTAATACCAGATGTTAGCTGGCATCTTCAAGACAGTGAATACTATGTGCACAAGACTTTCAAACGGAAAGAAAAATAAATCAAGATGGTCAAGAGTCTAGACAGTTATCCTTGGCTTAGCAGCAACATATCATATTGGGGAAGTGTGGCTGCCTCTGCCTCCATGACCTCATTGGTAAATAAGAACAATATACTCTCTAAAAACATACACATAAGTGCTATAATGCTCTGACAAAAAATGGTCTGAAAAGTCTAAAACTTAATAATAATAATGATTTTTCAACCAGCAGAAAATAGCACCAAACTTTTTCTCTTGACAAGCTTATGACTATGACCTACCTAGCAGGAGAATAACTAAAGGAACCCAGCAAAATAAATCACAACTTGAGGATTTAGTTGAGATATAAAATGGGAGAGGAAGTTGTTTGCATTCATGGAACAAATTAGGATACCACTTAGACACGGAAGCTAGGAAGCAGAGAAGGGCAAAGATGGCCAATGGGGGAGGTGAGAGTGGCTGGAGATGGGAGATGATCTAACAGTTCCCCTGGTAAAGTAGCTCTGAGATAACAGCAATTTGATTCCTATGAACTAGGCACAGTGGTGCATGCCTATCATCGTAGCAACTAGGGAGGACGAGGCAGGAAAATCGTAAACAGCCTAGGTAGCTGATCAAGAGCCTGTTTCAAAATAAAATAAAAAGAGCACTTTACCACTGAGCCACATTTCAACACCAGCCCTTTTTTAGTTTTTGTTTTGAGACAAGAGTCTCACTACATTGCTGAGGGCCTTGCTCAGTTGCTAAGGCTGATCTCAAACTTATGATCCTCCCACTTCAGCCTCTCGAGCTGCTGGGATTACAGGTATGTGACACTGTGCCATATTTATTATTGTTTTTTGCATAAATTTGATATTTTCCATGATGAAAAGTATACAGCAAGGAAAAAAGATCCAGGGAATAAAGGGAACTAGAATGTAGAGCTTGAGTTTCAGAGCAGCTTGGTCTAGATCAGCAAAAAGGCAAGTGTACAATTGGCTATTTGTGCCAGACTACCCTAAGATAGGACTCTATCACCTGAGAACAGATTACTTTTAAATCTCCTTTTTCTAGAAAATTCCCCTATTCCAGGCTATGGTCATCCAAAAGTTGGACTAAAGTAATTTCTCAGGTTCCTCCAAGAATATAGTTTCATACCTCCGCTCTTTCTTCATAGTTAAATAAAAGATATGTAAGTGAGTCATAGAAGCTACAGAAGTGATTAAGAAGGCCAAAAACAGAGCTGGGTGGTAATTTAGTAGTAAAGCAGGGGCCTGGCATGTTCATTGTGCCCTGAGTTCAATCCCCAGTACCATTAAAAAAAAAAAAACAAAAAAAAAACACGATGGCTAAAACCACCGACACTGTTTTATTGTTTCACCACTTTCTTCTGGAGTTCACACATACAGTACTCATTCAGAAAGCCCCTATGCAACAATGTATAAACATTAACAATACACAGTATGAACTCAACAGCATTTATCTTTCTGGATCCAAGTGTCTCTTCACTTTATCTCAGGGAACCCTGTCAAATCTCATACCACTGACTTTCCGTTTATTCCATTAGGCATAAAATACCATAGTTCAGTTACCAGTTGGTGATAGCTACACCATCACATACAGAATATTTGAGTGATAGTAACAGCGACAAGATATAAACTGACTTGGATATTTATAGTGGATAACTAGAATTTAATCCCACATGTTTATTCATTTTTTTCTATTATAAGGTAAAATAGTTAAGCTATATTATAAGTTGAAAGATCTGTAGTCTAGGTGGCTCAGTGGTAGAGGTCTTGCCTGCCATCTGTCAGGACCCAGGTCCAAACCCCAGAACCACATACACAACTAGGTAGAGGAAAAACAAAAACTAGATGAAAAAATAAAAATTAACTCTTACTTTCCCTCTTAAAAAAAAAATACTAAGGCTAGAGTGGTGGCTTGGCGGTTTTGGTGCTTGCCTAGCATGTTCGAGTACACGGGTTCAAACCCCAGCACCCACATACGCAACCAAGTGTCAGAGCAATGAAAGCCATGTGAAAAACTCAATAAAAATTGATTCTCTCTGTCTCTTTCTCTTTCTCTCTCACACTGCCTTTCTCTCTTTAAAAAGAAAAACAAAACAAAACAAAACTAATTATCTACAGGCTAGCCTGATAACCTAACAAACATATGCTAAATAATTAACCTAAAATGACTTTAGGAGATGGCTGTAAATTTGCAATATGACTTCACTTCACCTCTACCACCCAATGAAAACAAGAAATGATGATGTATATATTAATATTACATGTACTTAGATGTCACCAGCATTTCCTAGCTCTAGATTCAGATTAGAATATTCTGAGTTTACTTCTTCAATAATTGGAAATGATACAAATGATCAGAGAATTACAGGATTTGATGAACTGACAAAGTAACAATCAAAAGTTCAATTGGGGGCTGGTGTGGTGGCTCAGCAGTTATGGCACTTGCCTGGCATGCACGAGGACCTGAGTTCAAACCCCAGCACCACATACACAACGAAGTCTCGGAGCAACGAAAGCCACATGAAAACTTAAATAAAACTGATTCTCTCTCTCTCCCTGTCCCTCTCTCTTTAAAAAAAAAAAAAAAAAAAAGTTTAATTGGGGACTGGAGTGGTGGCTTAGCAGTTATGCACTTCTCTGGCATGCACAAGGATACAGGTTTGAACTCCAGCACCATGTATACAACAGTGTTGGAGCAACAAAAGCCACATGAAAAACTAAATAAATTTGATTCTCTCTCTCTCTCTCTTTTTAAAAAAAGTTCAATTGGACATCTATCTCTCTCTCTTTTTTTAAAGATAGTCAATTTTATGTACTTTTTCATCTGGTTTTTGTTTTTCGAACACTTAATTTTGTAGGTGGTGCTGGAGTTTGAACCCCAGGACCTCATGCATGCCAGGCAAGCACTCACAGCTTGAGCCACCTCTCCAGGCCATCAATTCGACATCTCTCTCTCTCTCTTTTTTTTTTAAAGATGGAATGAGAGAGAGAGAGATAATAATTTTATTTTTTTTTTCAACTGGTTTTTGTTTCTCTAACACTTCATTGTGTATATGGTGCTGGGGTTTGAACCAGGGTCTTCGCACATGCCAGGCAAGAGCTTTCAACTGCTGAGCCATCGCTCCAGCTCCCAGTTGGACATCTCTTTACTAAGCAATATAGTAGGTTAATAGTAAAGTGAAGTTCAATGAAACTTTTGTGTAGACAAGAATATATTAATATTCACCCAGCAAAGGAAAATACTTACAGAAATGAACACCAGATCAGCTTCTTTGATGGCATCATCAATATTTGTAGAAAAAAATAGATTTTTTCCTCGACAGGATTCTACCACTTCTTTTAGTCCTGGCTAGAAAGAAAAAAATAAAAGAATTTATATATACAGTTTATCAGTCATATGAGATGACCTACTAGTATAGAATTATATTTGTTAAAGGGGACGGTTATAATGTAATTTACAGCTCCAGATTTGCTTTCAAATAACACCTTTATAAAAAAGTCAAGGATCATACATGAAATGCCATTAACTATCTATTACAAGTTATCTCCAAGAAAAGCAAAATTGAGCTTATGCAATCACAGCAGCAACTCTAAAATGCTTTGTCACTGTTTACCGTGTGCCTGACAATTTCATAAGAGTTAACTATTAACTCTTGAGGATCAACTTGATTTTCAGACGATTCAAGGCCTGTGTGACTTCCAGGTAACGTGATTTTGCACTGTCATCATGAATGCAGCATTTCACTCCCAATAATTCAGGTTAACAGATTATGAAAGCCAGTATTTACACAAATGTACTTAAATCTTTTTTTGTATATAGAAGTTTTATTATAAAAAGCACAGATTTTTTTTTTTTTAAGAGAGAGAGGGAGCGAGAGAAAGAGATCCATTTTATTTATTTTGTTCATCTGGTTTTCGTTTTTCTGACACTTAGTTGTATAATGTGGTGCTGGGGTTTCAGCCTGGGTCCTTGAGCATGCCAGGCAAGTGCTCTAACTGCTGACCCACAGCTCGAGCCCCCTTAATGAAAATTTCTATAGCATAAACAAACCAGTTTCTTCAATCAATAAACTGAAGAGAAAAACAAACAAAAAAACAAAAAGGGAGAGAAAAGGGAGGGCATTAAAATACTGTGGGCTTAAAAGATACTTTGATATCAATCAACTATGAAGTATGGATCTTACTTAGGTCTTGATTCAAATTAACCATGGAGGAAGAACATGTATAAGAGTTCTTTGTTTACCAATACAAAAATAAGAAAAATAAATAAATAAAAGAATTTGTTGTTTGGTGCTGGGGATTGAACCCAGGGCCTTAAGCATGCTAAGGTCCGTTCTACAGCACTGACTTTCACCCCATCCTTTTTTTTTTTTTTTTTGTTCAACATAGTCTTACATTTTGGAGTAAATTGTTGTCACACATTCATGAATATATGGGTATTGACAAAGTAAGTTAAGGCTGATCCCAGTCCATGGTCTCCCCTCTTTGACTACTCCCTGTTCCTATGTTTCCCCTACTTTACCCCCATGTTAGTTGGGCTTCTCATGTGAGTTAAGGGTTTCCAGCTGCACCGATAACCCCACTACTCCCTCCCTCCAGCTACACTGAGAATCCCCTTAGTCCCCCACTTCAGCTGGGGTCCCAGGAGCCGCTAGCAGTCTTGTGGTTCCTGGCCCAACTGTTAAGAGTCTGTTGCTGATCCAAGGGGAGTGGTCGGCCTGAACTGAGCTTTCCTGGGACAGCTTTCTCCCCACTCTTGAGTGACCTGAGGCCCTCACTTGCCCAGGAGATGATGCTTGAGGCAATCTCAGCTCCAGCAAGCGGGGAGGCAGTGAGGAGACACCAGCCCAGCCAGACCTGTGCCTGTGGAGGTCTCAAATGCAACCATAAGGGCGTGGAAGCCAAATCCCACTTGGAGCACTCAGGACCTATGGGACTGCCTCTGTTCCCAGGATTCAGGGCCTGAAAGCAGAGGAAAGCACTGGTCCCAGGATGTCCCTTCTGTTCCTAAGTCGCTGAGGCTAATGATAATCTCTGCCCAGCCTGCAAGGTCCAGGTGGTATCTGTGCTTCAGGGTCCTGAAAGCCAACCCGACCCAGTACCTTTAGGTCATGTGGAGCACAATCCTAAGAGACTCTGCCTGGAGTTCAGGGTATGTTGGGACCCATAAATTCTTGATAATGTTTACATTTTTTAGTGATGATATGGTGACAGACTTATATTTTTAAAAAAAGAAGTGACCAGACTGTAGTGGTGACTCAGTGGTTCCAGTGCTTACCTGGCATGCATGAGGACACAGGTTCAAAACTCCAGCACCCCATATACATAACAAAGTGTTGGAGCAACAAAAGTCACATGAAAAACTAAATAAAAATTGATTCTCTCTCTCTTTAAATAAAAGAAATTAACCTTTAGAGATACATAAGGAAATGATCGTGGATGGAATTATAAATAATCAGGATGGCATAGATGGGAGGGTGGTTGATTTTATTTGATAATTGTTGAAACAGGGTGGTAGGCACATGAGGATTCATTTTCTATTATCTCTGCTTTGATTACTTGTTTGATATCTTCCATAATAAAATGCAAAACCAAAACAGACCTAAGCTACTGAAATTTACGTTTCTTGGGGGAGACTTCAAACAATATCTACAATATTAGGGGTTGGGGATTTAGCTCAGCTGCAGAGCGCTTGCCTAGCACGCGCAAGGCCCCGAGTTCAGTTCTTAACCCTGAAAAAAAAATATCTACAATATTGGATGTTTAGAAGAGTATCCACATAGGATAGCAAGGCAAAGCCACTTCAGAAGCCACAGGTATAGAATCACATCCAGAAGCAACTCACTTTAATTCATGGTTCTGAGGCCTTTTAACAAAGCCATCTGAGGAAGTGTAAATGTAAATTCAAATTTCCAATACTTTGATTAAAATGTAAATAGTACCAGTAAAAAATATGAAATGATACAACTATAAATATGGTGTCACCAAACACAGTACCAGTCTTCTTTGGTTATTTTGATGAGTTTCTGGAAAATGAGAGAAAAATTACAGAGTTGGGATTGTGCAAAGAATAAGATATAATTTAGTCCTATGTTAAGTGAAATAAATCTGGAACAGAGAGACAAATATCATGTTCTCACTTATATGAAAGCTAAAAAACTTGACCTCACAGAAGTAGAGAACAGAGTGATTACCAGAGGCTGGAAGGGTGGGAGAGAGGACAGATGGATGGAGAGAAGATGGTTAATGAGTAGAGGAGTCCAGCTAGATAGGAGGAACTACAGATAATGGAATAACGGATCGATAACAATAAGTTATATATTTCAAAATAACTAGTAGAGAGGATTTGGAATATTCCCAATACAAAGAAATGAAAAAAAAAGTTTGACATGATAGCTAAGCTAATTACCCTGATCTGATGATACCTTGTATACATGTATTGAAAGATCACACTGCACAACACAAACATACACTATTTTTATATTCAGTCCCATATATGACTACCCAATTTTTAAATTAACTAAAATCAGACCAATGTAAAATTTAAATGAGCAGCATAATTCTATTAAAATCAATGGAATATTTGCAGATCTCCAAACCAAAGCAGAAGGAATTAAGAATATAGGCTCTGTCTCTCTCTTTTTTTTGAAGGTACTGGGGATACAACCCATTATCATTGAGCGACATCTCCAGCCCTTTTTATTTTTTGAGACAGGGTCTCCCTAAGTTGCTTAGGGTCTTGCTAAGTTACTTAAGGATCACTCAAACTTGTGATCCTTCCAGCCCAGCCTTCCAAGTTGCTTGAATTACAGGCATGTGCCATAGTGCCCAGTTCAGCTTCTATCTCTTAATAGATTTATTATATAAATATCATAATTGGTATTTAAAATGGCATTTTTTAAAGAGAGAGAGAAGGAGAAAATTAATTTTATTTTTTTCATCTGCCTTTGTTTCTCCCACACTTAGTTTTGTTTGCGTTGCTAGTGTTTGAACCTGGGTCCTTGCGCATGCCAGACAAACGCTCCAACCACTGAGCCACCCAGCACACCAGCCCCTAGAAAGGTTTCGCATGCCAAGGGAGCTACACCCCCAGCTCTAAACTGTATTTTTTTTTTTTAAAGAGAGAAGGCCAATGAGAGAGAGAAAGAAAAAGAGAGAATCAATTTTTATTGAGATTTTCACATGACTTGCGTTGCTCTGACACTTAGTTGTGTACGTGGGTGCTGGGGTTTGAATCCGTGTCCTTGCACATGCTAGGGCAGCGCCTTAACCACTGAGCCACCACTCCAGTCCCCTAAATTGTATTTTATAATGAAGAAACAACAAAAAGGCAATAGCTACTTAGTTGATATGGTAGCACAAAAATAAAGTGTTTTAATTGCTAAATATTTACAGTACTACTATACTGTTTCATCAATAATTCATTAATTTCAACAAATGAAAAAAAATTAACAGTAAATCAGAGGCTACTATGTGCCTTCTCCTAGTCCTTACTGGCCCTCAAATTACCCTCTTGCTGAGTCCTATCAGCACAGATTAGTTTGCCTATTTTTGAACTTTACATGAATAGACTCATTCAGTATGCATTCTTTTGTGTGTGTCAGCACAACTTTTGTTAGAATTTAAATATGTTCTTAAGTCCAAGAATAGTTTCATTGATTTTCTTTTTTTAAATCAATTTTATTTAGTTTTTCATCTGGCTTTCCACTTTGTTGCGTAGGTGATGCTGGGGTTTGAACCCATGTCCTCATGCATGCCAGGCAACGCCATAACTGCCGAGCCACTACTCCACCCCTAGTTTCATTGATTTTCAACACAATATAGTATTTTATTGCAGGATTATCCCATAATTTATGTTTATGTATCCATTGCATTGCTGATTAACATTTTGTTGCTTCTTGTGTCTCTTGGTGCACATATGTACCCATTTCTGTTGGATATACATGGGAGGGTGGAAATGCTGGTTCACAAACTCATCTGGTGTTTTTAGATGCTGTTAGTTTCACAAAGTAACTGTATCAATTTACATTCTCACCAGTGATGTATGAAATTCCAAATATTTTACATCCTTGTCAATATTTGGTATTGTCAACAATGTTAACTTTTTTTTTTTCTGGTACTGGAGATTGAACCCAGGGGTGCTTTTCTACTGACCTATATTCTTAGCCCTTTTTACTTTTTATTGTAACAGGGTCTCATTAAGTTGCTGAGGCTGGCCTTAAGCTTGTGACCTTCTTGCCTCAGCCTCCTGAGTCCCTGGGATTACAGGCGTATACCAGCAGCCAGTTCAGTAATGCTAATTTTCACTGTTCTGAGGAAGTCCTTTATTTTTGAAAACTACACTACCAGAATAATTACTGAATATTTGGACATAAATATGATTTCCAGGGTTTCAGGTGACTTGTGGCCCTTTTGTGGACGTCAGAATTACAAAACACTTTACCAAGTTGTCTTTCTAAAATGTTAAAAAAAAAATCTCAAAACCAAATTTGCTTATAACAGGAAGAAATGGTACAACATGAAGTTAAAGAACTATTGTGGCAGGTCACCTGGTAGGAGAAAGGACAA
Organism: Aplodontia rufa; assembly: GCA_004027875.1. Lineage (NCBI taxonomy): Eukaryota > Metazoa > Chordata > Mammalia > Rodentia > Aplodontiidae > Aplodontia > Aplodontia rufa. The sequence goes on along the minus strand of PVKS010001606.1, from coordinate 126,218 downwards.
AGCATAAACAAGGGTAAAGGAAAGAGGGCACAACCACATACACAGGGTTGGAGCGGTGGCTCAGTGGTGTTTGGAGCTTGCCTAGCATGCATGAGGATGTGGGTTCAAACCCCAGCACCACAGACACAACGAAGTGTCAAGTTTTGGAGCATGAAAGCCACATGAAAAACTAAATAAAAGTGATTTTCTCTTTCTCTCTCACTGTCCCTCTCTTAAAAAATAAAATAAAATAAAAATAAAACCAAAAAAACACATACACAGAGGACTTTGAAATTCTAAATCTGATTCAGACATGAGTAAAGCTGGGATGTTGAGTGGCTTCTGCTCTATGAGTGTTTTTTCATGGACTTCTATTCCTCAAATGCCCATCTACAGCAGGAAGACTTCTAAACAAAACTGGGTTGAGACCTCCAAAGTTCTGATAAAACTAAAGACGGTGGTTAAAAGAGTCTTAGAACTAACCTCCTTTTTCTGCAGGGAAAAAAAATATATTTGTGTTGGATACAAAATGCTACCATCAAATTTTCAATTTTACTTATTTTTTCATTTGGCCTTGTTCCTCCAAAATTTAGTTGTGTATCTGGTCCTTGTGCATGCCAGGCAAGCACTCCAACTGCTGAGCCACCGCTCCAGCCCCTACCATCAAATTTTCAGATAGCTTCTCGCTGGGTTTACAAAGTATATCATGGAAAGGAAAAAAAAGACCACTATACCATGAACTGATTTTACAGTAAAATAATAAAGGGCCCTGGTAGCTCATTTAAGTAGAAGTATATTTTCCAAACTATAAATTCTCTAAACTCACAGAAATTTCAAAATCTTTTTTTTTTAAAGAAAGAGAGAGACAGTGACAGAGAAAAGGAGAATCCATTTTATTTAGTTTTCCTTTCCTTTCTTTCTTTTTTTTTTTTTTTAAAGAAAGGGATAGTAAGAGAGAGAGAGAGAAACAATTTTGTTTAATTTTTCATGTGGCTTTGGTTCCTCCGACACCTTGTTGTGTACATGGTGCTGGGGTTTGAACTTGCATACTTGCTCATGCCAGGCAAGCACCATAACCACCAAGCCACCGCTCCAGCCCCTTTATTTAGTTTTTCAAGAGGCCTTCTTTGCTCCAACATTTTGTTGTGTTCAGGTGCTGGGGCTCAAACCCGCCTATTCATGCACAACAGGAAAACGCTGTAACTGCCAAACCACTGCTCCAACCCTTGAAATTCTCAAACAGGGGCTGGAGTGGCAGTTCAGCGGTTGGGGTGCTTGCCTGGAATGCGCAAGGTCCTGGTTTCAAACCCCAGCACCACGTACACAACTAGGTGTCAGAGAAACAAAGGCCAGATGAAAAAATAAATAAAATTGATTTTCTCTTTCTTTCTCTCTTTCACTCTCTCCATCTCTCTTAAGAAAAAAAAAAACTTCTTAAACAAATTCATGGCAATGAACTCCATGAAAAATACCATTACATCCAACTAAGTTTTATCTGATATTAAGTATAATAACCTGAAAATATATTCAACTTATGTTAAGATTATAAGAAACTAAAGTTTTATTTATTTTTATAGGATACTAACTTTTAACTCTACCACAATATGGTAACTGTACTAACACGCAAAATTAGAACATAGAAAAAACAATTACCCATAATCTCACTGCAATTAATTCAACAATTACTAATATTCTGATATATTTCTTTTTTCTGACCATTTACTTCTATTATTATTATTATTATTATTATTATTATTATTTTATTTTCAATCCTAGGGCTGGAACCCCAGAGCCTGACACATGCCAGGTACATGTTCTACCACTGAGCTACACCCCCAGCCCAACTGTCTGTGACATTTTGTATCCAGATTTTTTTTCATCAAATTTCTTATCTGCTGTAGCCACAGACTTTTACATTAACAGTACATATAAAATACTGAACAAAGACAGTAAAAAAACAGATGATTAATGTATTTACCTCATAAATAGGAAGGGTAGGAGAATTCCATGCATTGATTCTTGATTCATTGACATCAACAACCGTCACCCTGATTTCAGGGCACATATGAGCAATGACACTACATGTGGGTCCTCCAACATAGCCCGCACCGATGCAGCAGATCTTCTTAATTTCGAACATGACTGTGCTAGAAGAGAAACAGTGAAAATGTTCTGGTACTGCAAACAGAAAATTTCAAGAAATCACACTGCACATTCATCACACTTTATATAAACTGTCAAAAATGACAGATATCTGGAAAGATTTCCTACATTCACTCATAAGAATTGTGAAAACAGTGATTTAAAAAATAACATTCCAGTTGGATGACCTAGCCTCTTCTTGGCTATACTTGCATGAAACAGATGGAAAAAATTATAGTAACTGACATGACTGGAGAAGAGTCATAAAAATCATGACTTAATATTTCAAAACTCATGAAGCAGCCAGGCGTGGTGGTACACATCTGTAATCCCAGTGACTAGGGAGGCTGAGGCAGGAGGATTGCAAGTTTGAGGTCAGCCTCAACAACTTAGTAAGATCTTGTCTCAAAATAAAAAATAAAAAGGACTGGGAATGTACCTCAGTGGTAAAGTAACCCTGGGTCAAATCCCCAGTACTCACCCCCCAACACACACACACAAAGCAAAACAAGGCTTTATTTAGGTCTGAAATAAACCAGGACAACTCTGCTGAGGGAGAGCTCCAAGGTAAATTTACATACCACTGTAATTCCTGCTTAATCGCTGGTCTACAAAGGTGAATTATACAACAGGTTTCACTAGCATGAGAGGTCACAATTAGTTCCATGCCCCGAACTGGCCTTTGAGATTATCCTACATGCTATGGTTTATATGTGTCTCTAAAAAATCACGTGTTGGAAACCGAATCCTCCATACAGCAGTGTTAGGAGGTAAAAGGGTTTAAGGCTTTGAGTTTGATCTCTTGCTCGCACTTTGCCTTTCTGCCAGGAAATGACACTGCAAAACAGCCCTTACTTTTAGCCTTCAGCCCCTATATCTTAGACGTTGCTCCAGAACCTTGAGCTAGAAAACCTCTGTTCATAATAAATTATGTCACAGATATTGTTTCAGCACACGTGCGCGCGCGCACGCACGCGCACACGCACACACACAAAAGAATAGGATACTCCCTATACACTTAGTTTGGCTTCTTAGATTACTTTGAGGTATACAGGGAATTGATCTTAAACTCTTTCATCTCTAATCAGAAACCATGAGATGGCTAAAGAAAAATGATTTCTGTGTCACCACAGCTGTAACACAGATTTTGACAAGTTTTCAAAAGTCATTTAGATGGGGGTAGAGCCGTGGCTCAGCAGTTCTGAAGCTTGCTGGCATGCGTGACGACGCTGGTTCAAACCCCAGCACCACGTACACAACATATATAAGTGTTGGAGCAACGAAGGCCATGAGAAAAACTAAATGAAATTGATTCTCTCTCTCACTGTCCTTCTCTTAAAAAAAAAAAAAAAAGTCGTCAGATGAACTGATTCACAGTAATCAAAATTGCAAAGAATTGGAGGTGTAATGGCCCATGTATGTAATCCTAGTAATCCAGGAGGCTGAGGCAGGAAGATGGCAAGTTCAAGGCCACCCTGGGCAACATAGCAAGATTCTGCCCCCCCCCGCAAAAACGGGGGGGGGGGGGCTGGGGATGCAGCTCAGTGGTAAAGCCACCCTGGGATCCATCCCTAATACTGTAAAAATAAAATAGGCAAAATTTGGAATCATATGATTGTACTAAAGAAGAAAAACTGTTAGCAATACATAAAGAATTTAAGTCTTGGGCTTGGAGCAGCAGCTCGGCGGTTATAGCATTTGCCTGGCATGCGCAAGTATGCAGGTTCAAACCCCAGCACCACATACACAGCAATGTCTCAGAGTAATGAAAGCCACATGAAAAACTAATAAAATTGATTCTTTCTCTATTAAAAAAAAAGAATTTGTCTTTTTTGTTTTGAATAGGTAATATGTTCACATGGTCCAAAAAGTAAATATTATAACAAGGTATACAATGAGAAGCCTCATTTCTACTCCATTCCAATGTACTCTGCTTCCCTCTACTTTGCTTCCACAGCACATACTTAGTTTCTTATATGTGTCCTCTCAGTGTTGTTACATGCAACTACAACACACACACTCTCTCACACACACATACACACTCTCTCTCTAATAATTTCCTTTCTAAATTGAAGAAGTACAATACCACATGCACTGTCAATGCCTGACTTTTTCACTTAATGCTTTCTAAAGGCATTTCCCTTTCTTCTGCCTCATTTTGCAGGTGTACTTACAGAGATAGTCAAACCATGCTAAGTCTAGTAGATTCTCTTCTTAATAATCTATATAAGTGAGTTAATAGTTCTCTATTATCACTTGCAAAGCTCAATATTTCTGTTAAACTTTTAGGGGGGCTGGTGCAGTGGCTCAGTGGCATTGCTCTTCCCTGGCATGCGTGAGGACCTGGGTTCAAACCCCAGCGCCACAAACACAACTAAGTGTTGGAGCAATGAAAACCACATGAATAATTAAATAAAGTTGATTTTTTCTCTCTCTCTCCCTCTCCTTCTTTTTAAAAAAAGAAAAAAAGGGGGCTGGAGCGATGGCTCAGCAGTTACAGCGCTTTACCTGGCATGTGCAAGTACACGGGTTCAAACCCCAGCACCCATGTACACAACTAAGTGTCAGAGCAACGAAAGCCATGTGAAAAACTCAACAAAATTGATTCTCCCTCTGTCACTGTTCTTCTAAAAAAAAAATAACATATATATATATATACATGTATATACGTATATATATTTATTATATATATATATAATAAATATATATATTTATTATATATATACGTATATACACGTATATATACGTATATATATATATATATAATAAATTTTAAAAATAAGAAAAAAAAGCCTTTCAGGATTCTAAGATTCACCTCAACAACGATCTTGAGCCTACCAAAATTTACTGTAGCATTCATCCATCTAGCCTCGCTTGGCCCATCTTCTACTTTTCAGTTCTATACTTCATCATTTTTCAGGCCTCATGTACTCTACACATGAAGAAAGAAACTGCAAGGGTAGAAAGACTATATTGGAAGGACTAGGTGACTAAAGCCTAGAGGAATGTTCTGAAAATCTCCCATCTGTGGGTGGGGCAGCTGAACCTTGAGCAGGATTAACAAAGGTGCTATCCCTTCCTGTACAGTAGGCAAGAACTGGCACCTGGTTGAAGAAAAATTGTTCCAAACTGCTCCACTCTATGCTATTCTTCCTCACCAAAAGATTAATATTCCCAATTTAAGGGTATAGCAGAGAAGTTGGCCATGGAGAGATCTAGGTCCTGATATTCAAGTATTTAACAACTGATTTGGAAAATAATTCAAAGCACTTATTAAACACCCCACTATGTAATGGACACCACTGTTTTATGCACTATGGATACAATGAACAAGACAGATCAGTTCCTGCTCTTGCACAGTTGTATTCTAGTAGGAAAACATATGCATTAATGGCACTGGTAAAAATTCCACATAAAGGAAATATACAGGAGAAAAAACAAGAAACTGTCTGGGGAAAGACGCTCCTTTTGATAGGGTAGTTTGAGAAGAACTGTCTTAAAGGGTGACTTTTAAGCTGGTTAAAAAGATAAAAGGGGGGCTGGAGTGGTGGCTCAGCGGTTTCAGCGCTTGCCCGGAATGCACAAGTGTGCAAGTTCAAACCCCAGCACCACGTACACAAGGAAGTGTCAGAGCAATGAAAGTCACATGAAAAACTAAATAAAGATGGCTTGTCTCTCTCTCTCTCTCTCTCTCTCTCTCACTGTCCTTCTCTCCTAAAAAAAAAAAAAAAGATAAAAAGGAGTTGATCACAATTAAGTAAAATGGCTACATTATATAAATTGTATAACCAATTAAATGACAAAGTGAATGTTAAAAGTCCAGAGGAAAATAAAAGTTTCAAAAAAGAAAAGAAAGTAAGTTTTAAGGTAGATACAGAACCTAAACTTGATCTAAAGAAGGGGTATGGGTAGGATTTAGAAGGAAAAAGAAAGTGGTAAAGAACATTCCAGATCAGAGGAAGGCTATAAAGACACAAATGAATCCAGAGAAACGAGATCTGCTTAGTTGAACTAAAAGGGAAGGTGTTAAGGAACAGCAGTAGGTAATAATTGTCTCCCAGGTGGCTCAGTGGTTACAGCACTTGTGCCTAGTATGCACAAGGACCCGGGTTTGAACCCCAGCACCACATACACAATTGTTAGACCAAATGAAAACCAGATGAAAAACTAAATAAAATTGCTTCTTTCTTTCTCTCCCCCCACTACTATCCCTCTCTTGAAAAAAATTGTCTCCCAGAGTGGAAATGAATTTTAAGTGGGTCTTGAATGTCCCTCTCAGGTAAGGAAACCATAGCAATCCATAAGGCTATAATTTAAAAACAATGTAACATAACAGAATGTAACCATAATAATCAAAAGCATTAATGTAGCTAAAATCTACTCCACTGAAGGAGAGGGCAGGAAAGTGCCAAGGAATTTTATAAACCTGGAGATGGAAAAGGGGAGTGACAAACAAGAACACAATGTTTGGCCCAATATTTATTTTAATACTGACAAGGAATCCAGAGGTCAGACCTTTCCGGGTTTCAGAGAAGTAGGGACAGGAACAGGCTTTTCTATACTTGGATAGCATATTTCCCAAAGATTCTTAGATTCTTTGTCCTGGTTCCATTTTTTTTTTTTTTTTAATAATTGGGATTGAATCCTGGGGATGCTTTGCCACTGAGCTGCATCCCCAGACCTTTTATATTTTTATTTTGAGACAGAGTCTTGCTAAGTTACTTAGGGCCTTGCTAAATTGCTGAGGCTGGCTTTGAACTTGTAATCCTCCTGGCTTAGCCTCCCAAGCTGCGATTACAAGCAGGTGCCACTATGCCTGGCTGTATTAGATAGTATTCGTAATCTAGAGATCATTTTAAAGTATACAGGAGGATTGCATATGTTATATACAAATACTACACCATTTAATCTAAGGGACCTGAACGTCCTCGGGTTTTGGTATTTGTGGGTCCAGGAACCAATCTGCCACTGATACCAAGGAACAAATTATTCCAGGCACTGCAATAAACTCCAGGCTGGATGCAGTGGCACACACCTCTAATTCCAGTCACTTGGGAGGCTAATATGTGAGGATTGCAAATCCAAGGCCAGCCTGGGGGATTTAGCAAGACCTTGTCTCAAATTTAAAATAAAAAGGGTAGGAGAGGGTGCTGGGGTTGTAACTAAGTGGTACAGCACTTGCCTAGTATGTGTGAGGCTATGGGTTCAACCCTAGCACTGAAAAAAAAAAAAAAAAGAGAGAGAGAGAGAGAGGTTAAGGCTGGAGATGCAGCTCAGTGACAGCACTTGCCTAGTATGTGTGAGGCACTGGGTTCAACCCTAGCACTGAAAAAAAAAAAAAAAAGAGAGAGAGAGAGAGAGAGGCTAAGGCTGGACATGCAGCTCAATGACAGCACTTGCCTACTATATAGGAGGCCCTGAAGTCAAACCCCAGTTGAAGTGAAAAAACCCTCCCCTACTGTATAGTAATAGTTCCATTCCATATATCAGTTTCTCCATAGTGAAGACTATCATAAATCAACATCTAAACCCTGATTAACTCTGGACCCATGGGGTGGAGAAAGTTTACCTTCCAGAACTGTAGGGTTGAAGATCAGATCCTGAATTGTGATGATTCCAAAGATCTAACATACTATAAGACTACTGAACAGCTAGCCAGCCACCACTGCACCCCACCCCACCCCCTTTTTTTTTTAAGAGAGAATCAATTTTATTTAGCTTTTCATCTGGTTTTCATGGCTCAACACTTAGTTATGTATGTGGTGCTGGGGTTTGAACCTGGGTCCTCATGCATGGCAGGCAAACACTGTAATCACTGAGCCACTGTTCCAGCCCCAGCTTCCCTTTCTCAGCCTATGGAGTCACTGGGATTAAAGGTATGCGCCAAGGCACTCAGCTATTAGGGATCTTAAGGCAGCGTATGTCTTTAGTCTCAATGTTAGTTTCTGCTAACATTCACATAATAAACACTGATTAAATATCTATTTGATGCAACTGCTGGGCTTAAGAAGTTCACAGTTTTATTATTTTTCTTTAAGAGAGAGAAGGACAGTGAGAGAAAGAGAGAATCAATTTTATTTAATCTTTCCTATGGTTTTTGTTGCTCCAACACTTTGCTGTGTACATGGTGCTGAGATATGAACCCACTTCATCATGCATGCCAGGCAAGCACTGTAACCGCTGAGCCACTGCTCCAGCCCCAGGAGTTCATAGTTTAATAAGGCACACCAAGGCTAACAGTTATCTGCTGCTATTCACGGCTATATTCTCACACCTAGAATGGTAGCCCCTCAACAAATTTTAATTGAATAAGTAACTTTGCATAAGGGCCTCTAAAGTTGCAGACTTCTATTTCAATAGCTTTAATTCAGATGGCTAATCACAGTATTTTATAGTAAGGAAACAGAAGCACGCTACCATGTTTTCTTTTCTTTAGTTAAGTAACAAACAGTAGTATTTTCTCCCAGTTACTTCTGATCTATCTGGATGGTGAGACCATACATTTTTCAGCTTCCCTTACACAGAGCAACTGGGACAGACTACATGATAGATGGATCAGTATTAGAGAACTGAATGTGTTTTAGGACTTCGTTTTGGGTATTCCTCTTTTGCTAGAGCCTATGACAGGTTTGTAGATCACAGTGGAAAAATTACTAAAGAAGTCAGATGTACAATCTGTACAAATCCAAATATATGGTCATTTGAAAATTTCAATAAAATCAATAAACTTTAATATGGAGTTTGATACAGTGTTAGCAATACACTTTATACAACAGATATTTTCTGACTCCATTTTCTGTTTCTACTTGTATGTATCCTCTGGCCTTCTACTGCACTGTCAGAAAAATGGTATTTGCTTACTAAATAGGTCCTTTTGAAATGAGTTCTCACCTCTGTATTTTGGAAGACACAACACTCAAGCCATTCCAAAACTACTTTTCATGTAAAATTTCATAAATTCAGATAAACATTTCAACCTAGAAGATGTCACTAACAAATAATGAATGTCCTACTCTGCATCTAAATAAAATATAATCCTTCCATTCCCACCCCTCTTCAGAACTCTTCATTGGTATCCAGGAACTAAACGATGGGCGATGGGCCGTACAGCTTTGATTCATCAACTTCACACATCATTTGTCATTTCCTGAAACTAAATATTAAAAGATGCCTGATCCAAGAAAAATATTTCAGCAGTGAGAAAATGTTCACTTTGTCTGTATTTATTATATAAATCTGTGGCAACAACAAGAGGGGAGATGAAGCATGTTTATCAGTTACAGATTTTATGTTAGAAAAGAGTACAGCAATGAAAGAAAATGAGATCCTTTCAATCAGGGTTGTCAGTGCTTACCTTAAACTAGACGCTGGTTACTAAAAAGCACATCTCAGAGCAGACAGTTGGCTCTTTCATTTCCAGAGCCCCTCTGAAGAAACAGACCAGATTACTGTTTTCCAGTTCTTAGGGGATTTGAAGAAACTCAAAGGCTCACTGTGTCTTTGTGGCTAGCCAAAGGACAGCTACTTCTCTGTAAATCATAAATAGCTGCTTACCAGAGAAAACCTCTTTTCTATATACCAGAAATCCCAACTTATCTTCTTATAAATAGCACGTACAATTTTTCAAGACCTCACACAAAGCACCCAGTAAAGGCCCCTTTCCCGACAAGTAGAGCTATTATTTGGTGTAGCGGTCAACAATGGACTGCAAAACACACGGTACAGACAACACGATAGAATATCTTGGAATTTCGCCCTCAAAGGGGTTTTTTCCCAGTTCGCTTCCTCTTTAGTTTCAAAAGGCGGCCTGAAAAAGAGCAGCAGCCCTCCAGGTGAGCAGACTCTAAACCCAAACAAAAGACTAGGCTCAGACCAAAATGAAGTCCCTAATAAGAGGACCTCTTCCTTTGATGGGCTCTCGGCTTTCAGAAGCGGCGAGGAAATCTGGTTTGCATCAAGTCAAAAAGTGGGTAAAAGCAGAAAGAAGGGCTTGGAGAAGCACGCATCTTGAATAAGGAGCCCAGGCTATCCCATCTCCAGGGCAGCAAATCCAAAACGCGATTCCCGCCCGGAGCCCAAAAGAGACCCGGGTGCGAGACCAGCAGCCCAGGACCCAGCGCTGGAAGGGACTTGGAGCAGCACACACCGCGCTCCGCTCCATCCACATCCCTCCGGGACAGCGGCAGGGACTGCTGGGGAAGGGCGCTTACCCGTTTCAAGCCCTGAGCGCTGCAGCCGCTCGTATTCCGAACGCTCGGACAGCGCCTTCCTCCGGACCCAGCTGCAGCAGCTTCTGCCCCCGCGCCCTGCTCCGCCGGAGCTCGGCTCGCCGCACGCCCCTCCCTCAGGCTGCCAAGCGCCGCACCCCGCGCCCCGGGCCCGCGCCCGTATTTAAAGGCTGCAGCCCGAGAAGGCGGAGGCTTCATTCCCCTGGAGCCAGGCCCTCCTGGACCCTGCCCTCAGCCGCTGGCCCGCTCCACCTCCTACCGCTCGAAGCCTAGGGCAGGGCCCCCATTTCCTCCAGGGCGCAGGGGCGGGAGAAGGGGCGGGGCTGGGGCGGAGGGCCCGCCCCTGGACCGGCGGGGCGAATCAGCGCGGGCCAGCTCAGCGGCCCCGCCCCTCCCGCGAGCCGCGCTGGGCGGGGCAGGGTGCACCACGGGTCTGCTAGGCCCGGAGCCCGGGCGTGTCGGACTTGCAGTCGGAGGGTCGCCAGTGCCCCTGCTTCGCCGTCCCGGCAGCTGAAGCGCGCAGCTGCGACAGCCAAGCTTGCGGGCTGCGGTCCCTGGCGACCGGAAGGTCCTGCGCCCTTTCCAGTCTCCCCAACCGCTGGATGAGGTCCTGAGTTTGCAGCCTCCGGGACCTGAGGGTTGTCCCGGCGGTGCGTTACTCCTCTTCCACACCCTCCGGGCCCGCGGCCCAGGGTTTAGTCACGTCCCGCTCGACCCGCCGCGTCTGGAGCACGCAGAGTTCCTTAGTGACTGGACCAGTGGGTGTCCCCGCCCTGTCCCTGGCGGGCGAAGCGGAACACCCTCGCCCTTCAGGCAAATTTCCCGGGGAGACTCGTCCAGCCAAATTCAGCATCTGGGGGTGTCTGTGCATGGTGCTTGGCCGGGAGTAAGCAATGTGTAATTGTATGAGGAAGAGGAAAATTAAAGTATGGAGCCCGCCCACGTTTTAACGGGAAGGACGGTTTCTTTCGCCTTTCCGAGTGCAACTTAAGCCTCAAATCTTGGGGGGAAAACCAGGCACAGTCATGGTTTTTTATTTCCCGTCATTAAATGAATTGCATCAGGTGACATAATCTGTACTTGAACTCAAGCGTCGTTTTAAAAATAATCCTGCATCCCTTAACGATGGGAGTAAGTTCAGAGAAGTGTGTCGTTAAGTGATTTCATTGTGGGAACATCATAGAATGTACTTAGATAACGTCAGTAGGCAATATAACTACGGGACCAGCAACTCGTATGCAGTTAGTCCTCGACCAAAGTGAGAGTTAATGCAGCGCATGACTTGTACCGCATGGCAAGAGTGATTGGAAATTTATGAAGGTACATTAAATTACCATATAGATTATGATTTTCTCAATAGGAGCATGGTGGCAAGTTTAAGAATGTTATTGAATGCTATTTGCTGTGAATTGTAGAAAGTGAGATAGGCGGTGTATGTTTTGTACCTGCAATTCATTCAAACAACAAATATTTATAAAGGGCCGGTCATACATCAGACACTAGCCTTGAGGCAGAAGATGCAAAATGGATTGATTCGGTTCATTCTTGCAAAGTTCACATGCTCACAATTCATTGCAATGCATGTGGCAAATAGGACAGTAGAGGTATTGTTTGAACTTGGCATTGATTTAAGTTATCTATTATTTTAATAAATTACTTTTCTATTCTTCCCTTTATTTTGAAGTGGGCATTGTTTTTTACACAGTGTTCATCTCACATTCTTTGTTGGTTTTTTGATAGTAATTTTCAAAACTGAATAGAACCTCAGAAATTAATTAGAATATCAATTCTAGCTAGAATGAACCACTAGATCTAGAAAAGCAGTTTTCAAACTTTTAACTAGGTTTTGCCCAACAGTTCCCTGGGCCCTTTTAGATGACCCATGAAGTCAAAAACATCTTCATGATAATAATATGCTATTTGCTATTTTCTTTTTTTTATTGCTATTTTCACTCTCATGCTCTCACAAGTTTAGAGTAGAATTTTTTAGAGAATACAGCTGTCTTTAAGTCAGATATTAGAGACTTCGAAAAAATACAATGTCAGTCAACAAATTTTTATTTGGAAAATATAGTAGTTTTGCATAAAATATGCTACTTATGTCAAGATGTAGATTTGTTGTCAATTTAAGGGGATTAATATTTTTTGATATGGTAAATACCAATAGATATAACCAAACAACCATCCAAAAACCCCTTTTGGTAGTTGTCAAGATTTTTTTCTTTTTGTACGTGAGATTGAACCCAGGGATGCTTTACCATGGAGTCACATACAGTAAGAGAGAGAAAGAATCAGTTTTATTTAGTTTTTCATGTGACTTTTGTTATTCTGACACTTTGTTGTGTATGTGGTGCTGGGTTTCCAACCCACATCCTTGGGCATGCTAGGCAAGTGCTGAACCGCTCCAGCGCCCCCAGTCCTTTTTATATTTTATTTTTTTATTTTTATTTTTTAAAGAGAGAGGGACAATGAAACAGAGAGAAAGAAACAATTTTTATTTAGTTTTTCATGTGGCCTTCATTGCTCCAAGACTTTGTTGTGTACGTGGTTCTGGGATTTGAACTCACATACTCGTGCATGCTGGGCAAGTGCTGTAACCACCAAGCCACCACTCCAGCCCCCTTTTTATATTTTATTTTGAGACAGGGTTTCACTAAGTTGCTGAGGCTGGCTTTAAACTTGCAATCCTTTGCATCAGCCTCCTGTGTCATTGGGATTATAGGCCTGTGCCACTGCCTGGCTGTAAATGGATTCTTCATACATAAAATTTTAAAAACCATTGAATCATTCATTCAACAAGTATTTCCCCCAACTGTTTACTACATGGTAGGATTGTGCTAGTCAATGGAACTATAATTGTGAGTAAAGAATGATGTATTCCTGCCTTTGTAAATTTTACTGTGTTTGGAGGAACATCAAACAATCATATAAATAAATGTAGAATTACAACTTTAATAAGCAGAGTGCAGTGGTGCACACCTGTAATTCCAGCAGTTTTAGAGGCTAAGGCAGGAGGATTGCAATTTCCAGGCCAGCCTGAACAATTTATTGAGACCCTCAATAACTTAATGAGACCCTGTCTTAAAATAAAAAGAGGGGTGAGGCCAAACTATGGAACCAGCCTAGATGTCCATCAGCAGATGAAAGGATAAAGAAAATATGCATACACGATGGAGTTTTATTTGGCTATAAAGAAAAATGAAGGGGCTGAAGCGGTGGCTACCGTGCTTGCCTGACATGCGCAAGTACATGGGTTCGAACACCAGCACCACATACATTACAAAGTCTTGGAGCAACGAAGATGATGTGAAAAACTAAATAAAAATTGCTTCTCTCTCTCTCTCTCTCTCTCTCTCACACACACACACACACACACACACGCACGCAGAGTCACTCTCTCTTTAAAAAAAAAAGAAAAATGAAGTTATGGCATTTTCAGGAAATGGATGGAATTAGAGACCATCATGTTAAGCAAAATAAGTCACACTCAGGTTATGGGTTGTATCTTTTTTCTCATGTGGAAGCTACAGAGGAAAAAGGAAAACAAAGGTGGAAGTGGATTTCCTAAAAATCAAAGGAAGATAAGATCAGTAGCGGAAAGGGACTATGGGGTGGGAGTTAGGGAGGGAGGGTGGAAATGCTGGGGAGTGATATTGGCTAAATTATATTGTTATATTGTGTTCATGCACCAATATGTAACATCAAATCCCATCAATATGTACAACTATAATGTACCAATAAAAAAGAGTGTGGAGGGAAGAGGGCTAGGGATGTAGCTCTGTGGTAGAGCACTCCTGGCTTCAATCTCCAGCAACCCCCCAAAAGAAACTTTATTAAAGAAAGGTCTTTTTTAATTTAATTTTTATCAGTGCATTATAGTTTTACATAATGATAGGATTTGTTGTCACATATTCATAGATGCACACAATACAGCAATACAATGTGGTCATTATCACCCACCCCTGCACCCCCCACTACCTCCCTCCTCCCATCCCTCATCCCTTGCCTCTCTTCTGGGTCCTATATTTTTCCTAAAATACCTAAGAACAGTGACATAATTCTTATACCTATGAGGAATATTTTTTATATACATGACTATAGTATATAGTATATACAGTGACAAATGCTTGGAGTATACCTTGTTTTATCTTAGTTCCAACATTTCCCCTTCTCCTCCCTTCCTATCATCCCTTGTTATTCCATATATTTGATAATAGGATTAAACATTTACATTTTTGTAAAGGCATGCAGTATAGCTTGTTCAAATATCTTATGCAGTATATTGCAACTGTATCTTATAAATGTTAACATATTGCATTTTTGTTCTATGATTCTAATCCATGAGTTTATCTAATTTTCCCCCAAGCCTGGGTTTACCTCCAGCCTCCACAAATGAAGGATATCATTTGGCCCTCGACTCTCTGGGTTTGTCCAACTTCGCTCAGCATGATTTCTTCCATTGCCATCTATTTATCTTCAATGGATGCATTATCACTGTTTCTAATAGCTGAGTAGAACTCCATTGTATATATATACCAGAGCTTTTGGATCCATTCATCCAGTGAGGGGCATCTGGGTTGGTTCCATAATTTACCTATTGTAAATTGAGCTGCTGTGAACGTAGATTTTGCTGCGTCACTGTAATGTGCTGATTCTAACTCCTCTGGGAAAATACCCAGAAGAGGGATAGCTAGGTCATATGGTGGATCCAACTCTAATTTTTAAAGGAATCTTCACATTGCTTTCCAGAGTGACTGTAACAGTCTGCAATTTCACCAACCGTGTGCTAGTGTTCCTATCTCCCCACAACCCTTCCAGCATTTGTTATTGTTTGTATTCTTCATCTTTGCCAGTCTGACTGGAGTGAGTTGACATCTTAAGGTAGTTTTGATTTGCATTTCTCTGATAACCAGTGATTTAGAGCACTTTCTCATGTATTCATTGGCTTGCTCAATGTCCTCCTTCAGAAGTTTCTGTTTAGCTCTCTGACCCATTTATTGTTTGTTTTTGTTATTGAGTTTTTTTGAGTTCTTTGTAAATTTTAGATATTAGTCCCCTGTCAGAGGGATCACAGACCGTGATTCTCTCCCATTCCGTAGGTTGTCTCTTGACTGTTTTGACTATTTCCTTGGCTGTGCAGAAGCTTTTTAGTTCAATGGCATCCCACTCATTGAGTTTTTTTACTGTAATCCTTTGACTTTAGGAATCTTGTTGAGGAAGTCATTGCCAATTCCCATATGCTGTAGTGTTGGTCCTAATTTTTCTTCTAGCAATTATATGGTAGCTGATTTAATTCCTACTTCCTGGATCCATCTAGATTTGATTTTGTGCAAGGTGAGAGAAAAGGATCTAATTTCAACTTTCTGCAAGTGGCTGTCCAGTTTGTCTAGCACCATTTGTTGAATAGGCTGTCTCTCCTCCATGTTATATCTTGACCCCCTAAGGAAGGTAGTCTTACGGAAATATATATACTAAAAGTAGTTAGCATAGTAGATCATGGATACTTCCTCAAGTTTTCAATTATGATAATTTCCTAAAGGAAATACAGGTGTTAACTAGAAGAAGTGGAGAGGGCAGTTGGAGGAATACAGAGAGTGAATGTAGGGATATCAGTTCAGAGGGCAGCATGTCCAGGATAGTAGCCATAGAGATTCAGAGAAAAACAGGTTTAAGAGATGTTTAAAGCCATATGCGGTGGTGTAGCCCTGTAATCCCAGTAGCTTGGGAGGTTGAAGCAGGAGGATCACAAGCTCGAAGCCAGTGTCAGCAATTTTGTGAGGCCTAGAGCAACTTAGTGAGACCCTGAATCAAAATAAAAAATAAAAATAAAAAGGGCTGGGGATGTGGTTCAGTGGTTAAGTACCCCTGGGTTCAATCCTTTGTACCAAAAGAAAACAAGAGATGTTTGGGGTAAGAAATAAAAACTTGGATAATATCCCTCTTGCTACTTTATGCCACACCAAGGATGACACTCTCCCAACTTCTGACAGTGAAGGTTTGCTTTGCTTTGGACAAATATAGTTAAAGGAATCAATTTCCAGCTTCTCAAATCCCACAGGTAACCTTTTCTAAAGCTGATCTGCCTGAGAATGGCCCATTTTACAAAAGAAAGGTTTACCTTTCAAACAAACAAAAAATTACTATGATTCATTATCCAGGTGGAAAATTCTTCCTGGTGCTGAACAAAGCAATACACTGGATTCTGGTTTGGGGGAAGTCACCCATAATGAGTTATCAAGGATCCTGAAATTTGCCCCATTTGATACATATTTTCGTTAAGGCTGAAGTTTAGAGTAAGAAACAGGGTATTTGGGGGCACTGGGAGTAAACTCAGGGGGAGAGTTTGTGCTTAGCATCCACAGGCTCTGGGTTTGATACCCAGCACGAAAAGGAAGGAAGGAAGAGAGGAAACAGCAAATTTTGGCCTATGTTGGTAAGTTCTGAATGTCAAGCAGAAGATGCCAAAATGAGTGACCTTGATTCTTTTGAAAACAATTTGACAAATAACTGAACCTATATCAAATCTCCCTCTCCCTCCCTGACTCCTCTCTCTCTTTTTTTCTCCCTTTTCTCTGTACTACGGATCAAATCCAGAGCTTCACGAATACTAGGCAAGCACTGAGCTGTACTACCCCCAGGCTTCAAATCTTATAAAACTTTTTCCACTTGTCTCCCCCTTATATAGCATTTAATATTTTTTATTAATAAAATTAGACATATCCCTAGAAACATAGTCAATGTCAACTTAAAATATGTGGACCATTGGCTGAAGTCAGAGCCCTCTGAATTTCCAAGGTGTGTAGTCATGCTGATTCTGACACTCTGAGCAGCAACTGGGATTATAGTTATCTTTCTGCTTTGAGCTAACCAATTTTGTCTGCAAATCTTACAAAATCTCTTGTAAATTTCTGCATAAAGCTATTGCTGTCACTAGTGGCCTTACCCAAAGATTGTTAAGACAAGCAGAGGCAGTTGGTTTGTTCACAGATGGAACCAAGAGAGTTTAGGTGAAAAGGTATGAGTCAAAGCTTAGGGCTCTTTCTCACTTCTGTGTATTTTGGCCAAATAGAGGAAAAACAAATAAATTAAATGGCATCAGCAGTTTGATTAGTTAAGCCAGTAATTGAGGTGGAAAAGAGAAGACACACATATGAACCTTTGTTATGGAGAGCATCAAGATCACTTTGCATTACGTGTCTAAAATGAAAGAAGAATGTGCAAGGTAATATGTAGTGTGGGGGCTGGGCTTGTACCTCAGTGGTAAAGTGCTTACCTAGCACATGTGAGGCACTGGGTTCAATCCTCTGCATCACATAAATAAACAAAAAAATTTTAAAAATAATACGTAGCATGGAAATGTGGTTTTTCGTGATTCTTTTAGTAGTATAGGGAGTATGTATGCTTCTTTTAGGAGTGAGTATATAGGAATATACTCCTATACTTTAAGAGTATAAGATGTTAGAAGTCACAGTTCTACAATATGCCAATAGGAGTGGATAGCTGCAGTTGTATGAAAAACAAGATTATTGGAAGAGAGGTCAGGGGTCTGAGTGTTGGAAGAATTGTCTACGTGGATGTTGAGATCACCAAGAATCACTATAGGGAGAGTGTTGAAAAGACAGGTAGAAAGTCCAGTGCTAAAATCTTTAAGGAATAAGGAGTGATCCTGAGGTCTGTAGACAAATCCTGGAAGATGGGTATCATGTGGAAATCTCTGTGAGCATGAGCTTCAAAAGTGTTGGAGAATTTTAGGAAAGGAAAGAGGGATAATAGTCTTATAGCCCAAATGAGAAACTGTAAGAGTGCTCACTCCACTTTTATATTCTTTGGTTAGAGGGCCTGGGAAATATAACAGATTCTCTTTGAGAGAATAATGGGAGAGAGTTAATCCCCTTAGGAGATACCAAATTTGGTTGAAGGGAATGTTCAAAGGTTGAAGATACCAGGTTTTGCTGATGGTGGCCCTTGAGTTTAGGAGGTTTGGGACATGAGGAAGGGTTTCAGTCAATTTAGGGGATGTAAAGAACCTTGTAAAAAGGCTGAGTGGCACATGCCTATAATCCCAGTGACCTTGGAGGCTAAGGCAGGTAGATCACAAGTTTGAGGCTAGCCTTACAGTTTGGCAAGATCCTGTCTCAAAATTTAAAAAAAAATTTTTTTTAAAGGGCTGGGGTGTAGCTCAGTGGTAGAACACCCCTGGATAAATCCCTGGAAACACACACACACATGTACACATGCACACACCACTCATGCACATACGTGCATGGGAATCTGGAACATCTAATGGATGCTGATATAAACAAGGATATATAGGACATGATAGTCTTAAAGTGATAGTAGCTTGTTTCTAAAGCATATTATCACAGTGAGGTCATAAAGAGAGTGGGAGAGTGGGAAGGTGAGGGCAAAGGAGCTTTGGCAAGAACACTAGAGCAATCAGTCCATAAGACACAATGATGGTGGTGCTCAGGCCAACGAAGAGGAGATATCTCTGTGAATGGACCTAAGTGGGTATCCCTGACTGTTCTACAAACATGCTTATCTCCATTTTTTTTAAGAGAGAGGGAGGGAAGGAGGGAGATAGAAAGAAATAGATTCTATATTATTCATCTGGTTTTGGTTTTTCTGACACTTGTGTATGTGCAACCTGGTACATGCCAGGCAAGCACTCTACCACTGAGCCACTTCTCTAGCTCCCTATCCTCTATCTTAATAAATTAGAATAACAATAAAAACCTCTCCTTCAAACTCTATTCCCATATCTCACTCAAATGACTGCCTACTCTCTTTTCCCATTCATTGTAAAACTCTGGCAAAGAGTTGCTTGTACTTTATCTCTTTCCTTACTTTCAATACTAAATCTTGCTAACTATCCAGCTGGGTTTTCATCCCCATCACTCCACTGACACTTTTTATTAAGGTCACCAGACAAAACATTCTATTCTTTTATCCCCATTATTTGACTTCTCAGCAGAATTTGACACAGTTGAACAACCCTCCCTCTTGGAAATTTGCTTTCTTTTCTGGGCTTCCAAGGCGTTACACTCTAATCGTTTTCTTCCTCTTTCACTGGCCACTTCTTCTCAGTCTACTTTGTCGGCTCCTCTGCCCTACCAGAGCTCTACATATTGCAGCAACTCAGGTCCTAGTCTTGGAATTTCTTCACTTTTCTGTCTTTACTCTCTCCCTGAGCAATTTTATCCTTTTCCAGATTCAAATGCCATCTGTCTTCTGTTGGTTGTTAATTCTCTTCCATGTATGATGGATCCTTAGCTACACATGTCTCTATCCAACTCCCTACAAGAGATCTCCCCTTGGATGTCTGGCAGGCACCCCAAAATCATCATAGCCAACACTGAATTATTGGTGTTTCTCTCTGTGCCACCACTTCGAACTGGCCCTACTAGTCATACTTTCCTGCTTTAGTAATAGATTCCCTCAATTTTCACTGAGGAGATATTGCTCAGAATGAGATCACATTGTGCAGCCTCCTTTGGGATCGATCTGAAGTTGTAAGTTCTGGCTAAGGTGATCTGAATGGAAGGGATATACACAGCTTCCAGGGCAAACATTTAAACGCTGAGGCAGGTCCTTCCCGACACCTCGAGCTGGAGCACTGACCCCCTGAATGTTGTGGTGAATTGTCTCTGACCATGATAGAAGGGCAACATTGGGTGGATCACAGACCAGCAGTTTGAGCAGCACTCTTCTAGGGGTTCATGGAGAACAAGGTAGAAAGAAACTGGATTCTGAATACCTGAAAAGAGCATTTCAGCCCTAGACCACTTATATTACTTGGCCTGTCGTGAAAGAGAACTATGTCTATACGGTTTCAATCATGGGGTTTCTTTATTCCAGCAAGCGAATCTATCCTAACTTGTATTTTTTGCAGTTTTCTCCCTCTACCCACTCATTCCCTTTCCATGAAGCTTTTCTATCTCAACTTGTATCATCCTTCACTCAGTTGCTCAGACCCCCAATCTAGATGTCATTCTTATTTTCTCTCTTCCCTTTCATTCATCGCTAGGCCTTCATTGTGACCTGTTGGTTCTACTTCCAAAATATATCCCAAATCTGGTCTTGTAATTCATAGTAACACAACCTTAGTCAAAATCACTAATATCTTTTTTTTTTCAAAAAGAGAGGGACAGTGAGAGAGAGAGAGAGAGAGAATCAATTTAGTTTTTCATGCGACTTTCATTGCTCCGACACTTCATTGTGTACATGGTGCTGAGGTTCAAACCCGTGTCCTTGTGCATGCCAGGCAAGCACTGTAACTGTTGAACCACTGCTCCAGACCCACCACTATCTTTTATCTGAACTCCAAAGGTTTACTAGTATCCTGCTGCCCACCTACCTGCTTGCCTTCCTTCCTTCCTTTCTTCTTTCTTTCCTCCAATCTTCCTTCCTTCTTCCTTCCTTCCTTAGGGGTAGAGTTTTGGGGATTGAATCCAGGGCCTTACACATGCTAAGCACATATTCTACCACTGAGATACACTCCCAGTCTTTGTATCTTTCTCATACAGTTTTTCTATATAGCAGTCAGAATGTAATTATAAAATCATAAATCAGATCATATAATCTCCACCCCATGTTCCAATGGCTTCTTTTACACACAAAATAAAGTCCAGAGTCCGTATTTGGCTTCTGAGATCCTACAAGATGTAAACCTTACTTCTTCTTTTAAAAAATTTAGTTAATTAAATTAAATTTTTTTTAATTTTTGCAGTATTACAGATTGAACCTAGGGAAGGTCTGTCACTGAGCTACATCTCTTCCCCCCTCCCTTTTTTTTTTTTTTTTTTTCTTAAAGAAAGAGGGACAGTGAGGAAGACAGAATCAACTTTATTTAGTTTTTCATGTAGCTTTTGTTGTTCAGACACTTTGTTGTGTACATGGTGCTGGTGTTTAAACCTGCATACTTGCACATGCAAGGCAAGCCCTGCAACTGCTGAACCAATGCTCCAGCCCCAGCCCTATTTATTTTTTATTTTGAGACAAGTTCTTGCTGTTCCCAGTCTCGGCTTGAACTTGTGATCCTCCTGCCTCAGACTCCCAATCAGCTAGGATTACAGACACGTGCCACCTTGCCTGGCTAAACCCCACTTCTGAGCTTATTTTGTACCAGTCACTTGATCTTATTCTGGGTCCCTTGAAAATGACATCTGTTTCGATTTCAGGGTCTTTGCACTTTCTGCTGCTATAGGCTACCCCACCCCCCATCTTGGGAAACTCTGCCTGGATCCTTGCTTAGCTGCATCATTGAAATACTCAGATATCAGCTTTTCAGAATGCTCTTCTACCATGATTATACATATTTTTTTCCTAAAGAAGAGGGAACAGTGTTTGTGTGTGTGCACGTGCATGTGAGAGAGAGAGAGAGAGAGGAGCAATTTTTATTTAGTTTTCATGTGACTTTCATTCCTTGGACACTTAGTTGTATATATGGTGCTGGGGTTTGAACTCGCATACTTGCACATTCCAGGAAAGCGCTGTTAACTGCTGAACTACCGCTCCAGCCCTACCATGATTATATTTTAATATCTCTTTAGTGATTAGTAGTTTCTGAAATTCTTACCTTATTTATTAAATTTTGTATTATTTTCTGTCCCCCATAACTGTAAAATAAATCTTGAGAACAGGGACTAAAAATAAGTTACTTTGGCACCACAAGAATTTGTTTTCTTTCTTTGTAGTGCTGGGGATCAAGCCCAGGGACTTGAGCAAGAATTTATTTTTTATTTTATTTTATTTTATCTTATTTGGTCCCAGGGATTGGACCCAGGGACGCTTTACAACTGATCCACGTTCCCAGCCCTTTTTTAAAAAATTTGAGACAGGGCCTCAGCAGCTACATTGCTGAGGCTGGCTTTGAACTCACAATCCTCCTGCCTCAGCCTCCCAAGTCACTGGGATTACAGGTGTACACCACTGTGACCTGCAAGAATTTTTTTTTTTCAGGGCTGAGGACCAAACTCTGGGCCTTGTGCATGCTAGGCAAATGCTCTGCCGCTGAGCTAAATTCCCAACACCAAGAATTCATTTTTTGAAGACCATGAATTCTAGTTATGTGAAGGATGAATATTCGCCCTATTAACATAATTTTTATCCAACTCATTGAAAATGATAAAAATTATTATTCATTATGAAAGTAGTATTTTTTCTTTTTAAGGAGAGGGACAGTGAGAGAGAAAGAAAGAATCAATTTTATTTAGTTTTTCATGTGGCTTTTGTTACTCCAGCACTTGACATTGTGTACCTGGTGCTGGGGTTCAAACTCACATTCTCACAGATGCCTGGCAAGTGCTGTGACTGCTGAGCCATTGCTCCAGACCCAAAAAATAGTATGTTTATCTTGCTGTGTTTGTGTTTTAACACAGAGCCTTCAAAACTGAATAAGCTTCTGTTAAGGCCATGCATGAAGAAGGATGTCATCTGTCTTCCTCATTCTCACAAGAGAAATTTAACAAAATGAAAAGCATTCCTTTTAGGCATCAGGAAAAACTGTAAAACATCACTGTATTAAAAGTAATTCTTAAAAAAAAATTAAAAAAAAAAGTAATTCTTGGGGCTGGAGCAGCGGCTCAGTGGTATCTCGCTTACCTGGCATGCATGATGACCCGGTTTCGATCCCCAGCACCATGTACACAACTAAGTGTTGGAGCAACAAAAACAAGATGAAAAACTAAATAAAGTTGATTCTCTCACTCTCCCTCTCCTTTAAAAAACAAAAATTCTTGTCGGGGTTCGGGGGTGCACACCGTAATTCCAGCAATTCTGCAGGGACAGGAGCATCACAAGTTTATGAAGCATGGATACGAATCAATTTCTCTAAAATATAGGTTCTTTGTAGCAAAAAACAAATATACCAACGAAAAACAACTTGTCATGGTTAGTATCTAAAATGTCCCCCCAAAAGCTCATGTTTCATGAAGACTTGGTTTGGGCGGTGTTGGATCCTGAGGGAATAGATCATGATGAGACAGTTTTAGGATAGTAAAATGGCTAGGTAGTCAGGACAAAGGGCCCCCTCTAAGAGCAGGCTGGCAGAGAGTGATTGACTGGGCACATTCAGGGCCTTCATATGCAAATGACCATAAGGCTCACCTGTGGGAGCAACTCCTTTGTCCCTGAGGTGGGAAAACTAAGAAATGGGGGTGGACACAGATGGGGATTTGGAAAGAATTGCTACCTGTTTTGCATAGATTTCAACCAATGACTTTGGTACTAAGTTTCAATGCCTGTTTTGCGTAGGTTTCAAGCAATGATGTAGATGCATTTCTCAATGCCTACTTGCATGAATGTTAATTATGCTCATACCCCAAATCAATATAACCCCTGGCCTGACCTCCATTAGACGGTGTCCTGCTTCCAGGTGCCCCTCCACCTTGCGGAGTCTCTGCTCTTGTTTCTTAAATAAATCCTACTCCTTCCATGGTTGTCTGTGGACTGTATTCTTCAAATTCTCGAGACAATGACCCAGAAGATCGGCACCGAATTCCCAGGGTGAATTTCCAGCACACCAAGAGCTGCAACACCCAGGTTTTAGCTGGAGAGCTGCTAACACTATTTTGGCCTCAGAAACCTGCAGCCAGCCCAAATTCCCAGTTTTAGCTGGGAATCACTGCAAACACTAGAAGTGGGCTATTTTGACTGCTAGAATCTGTAGCGGCCCAGACTCCATTCACCAGCAAGAGCAGAGAATCCGGCCTCATCTCAAACACCCTGCATCAGTGCCCTTAGGGGTATATGTTGTTGCCAGTCTCTTTGGCCTCTTTTCTCTTTCTGCTCCCAGCCACCATGAGGTGAGCAGTTTTGCTCCACCACGAGCTTATTGCCATGATGTCCTGCCATATCCTAGGCCCAGAGTTAAACTCTGTGTAGTGATGCACACCTGTAACGCCTAGGCTGAGGCAGGAAGACTGCAAGTTGGAGGCCAGGGTTAGCAACTTAGAGAGACCCTGCCTCAAAATTGAAAAAAAAAAAAGGTGGGGGAGGTTGGCTGGGGATGTAGCTCAGTGGTAAAGCACCCCTGCTTTCAATCCCCAGTATCTAAAAAAAGAAAGAAAAGAAGCAACGGAGCCAAGCAAGTTTCAAAACTTCCTCATGGTTTCTCTAAGGTATTTTGTCATAGCAATAGAAAGCTGACTGACTGATACATTTTGACCTAAGGAACTTCTGCCTTTGATTTACTGCTCCTTTTGGCCTAAATGCTAAATTCCATTATCACTTATGCAGGTATGAAATACAATTTTGGGATTATATACATGAAGTAATGTTTAGAAAATAGAAGATTTTCATACTTACAAAAACCTCTCTGGGGGGGCTAGAGCAGTGGCTTGGTGGAGACAGGGCATGAAGCGTGAGGGAGTACATGGGTTCAAACCCCAGCACCCACGTACACAACTGAGTGTCAGAGCAACGAAAGCCATGTGAAAAACTCAATGAAAATTGATTCTCTCTGTCTCTACCTCTCTCTCACTGTCCTCTCTTTAAAAAAAATAACTTCACTTTTATACTTTAAAGAAAAAAAACCTCTCTGGAATCTTACGATAGTTGTACCTCAATTCTCTGCTTCTGTGAAACTGACTTTGTTTCCGCTTTGGATTCTATTCTTCACTGGTTATTCCTTGACCCAGCTACATCTAGGATATTGTTTAAAATTTGGGGTTTCTCAGAGCCCCACCTCTAGAGATTCTGACTCAACTGTCTGGAGTACAAGCCTCAATTTTTTTTTTTTTTTAGTTTTTTTTTGTTTTAGATTGTATGATTAAATTTTTCTTTTTCTTTTTAAGAGAGAGGAACTATAAGAGAGAAAAAATCAATTTTATTTAGTTTTTCATGTGGCTTTCTTTGCTTTGACGTTTCATTGTGTACGTGGTGCTGGGTTTGAACCCAAGTCCTCAGACATGCCAAGTAAGCGCCATAACTGCTGACCCACTGCTTCAGTCCCAAATTTTTAAAAAAAATTTAGAATAGATTTAGATTTATAGAAAATAGTACAGATATTACAAAAGATAATGCAGAATTCCCATACATTTCCCGCTCAGTTTATTATTAGTATCTCATGTCAGTACAGTACCTTTGTTCTAATAAGCCACAGTTTTGGACAGCGTTTCATTGCTGTGACCAGATCTGACAAGAATAATTTAGATAGGGCTAGAGTGCTGGCTTAGGAGGATCACAAGTTCAAAGCCAACCTCAGCAATTTAGCAAGGCCCTAAGCAACTTAGCAAGATCCTGTCTCAAAACAAAACAACAGGGCTGGAGCGGCGGCTCAGTGGTTTCGGCGCTTGCCTGGCACGCACGAGGACCCGGGTTCAAACCCCAGCACCACGTACACAACTGAGTGTTGGAGCAACCAAGGCCATGCGAAAAACTAAACAAAGTTGTTTCTCCCTTTCTCTGTCTCTCTCACTGTCCCTCTCTCTTAACAAAACAAAACAACCACCACCACCACCACCACCAAAAAGGGCTGGGGATGTGGCCCAGTGGTTAAGTGCCCCTGGGTTCAATCCCCAGTACCAAAAAAAAAAAAAAAAAAAAAAGAGATTGGGGCTGGCACACTCCTGTAATTCCAGGTACTTGGGAGGCTAAGTAGGAGGATTGCCAAGTTCAAGCTCAGCCTGGGCAACTTAGCAAGACTCTGTCCCAAAATAAAAAAGGCCTGGGGATGTAGCTCAGTGGTAGAGCAACCCTGGGTTCAATCCCCAAGAAAACAAAAATAAAAACAAACACCCCTTCCCCACAACATTTATGTAGGGCTTTACAAAGTAATTTTTACAAACATTTCAATTGACTTTCACTTCATCCGTACTTTAAAGTGGTATTAAATGATGCTCAAGGGGGCTGGAGTGGTGGCTCGATGCTTGCCTGGCATGCGCGAGTGTGCAAGTTCAAACCCCAGCACCACGTACACAAGGAAGTGTCGGTTTCTCTCATCTGTTGATACTAGAATTTATGTTGAAGCAGTAGGACAGACGGCTGACCTAACAAAGCCTCAAATTGAATGACTTTCAGTGCAACAGGAGCGAAAGCTCCCTAGAGAACTTGGAGGTGTAGGGAAGGGGATGGGGAGGGGGGAGGGTATACGAAGAACTCATAGGAGTCTGGTGACGGGGAAGACGGGGGAACCATTCCAGAAGCCGATGTTATTCCTACACTAGATACCCATTTAACACATGAGTTCTTATGGGGGAAACTGCATTAGATGAAACCCACAGTAGCTTATCTATGTGTTAGCATTACCCCTGGTTATCAAAGTTTATACACAATGATTGCTACAGTTTTGACAATGTTTCCCCCTTATCTGTATCCTGTATCGCAATATACTTCCAATAAATGTGGGGGGGGGAGTCAAAGAATTGTCATTATCAAAGTAAAAACCACAACCATTCTTCCTCCATGTCATTTGCCTTATATCACATGACCCTAAAGCGCAATAAAATATGACTTTTTCAGGAAAAAAAAAAAGAAGTGTCCCAGGAATGAAAGTCACATGAAAAACTAAAGATTAAATAGGGGCTGGAGCAGTGGCTCAGCGGTTTCAGCGCTTGCCTGGCAAGCATGAGGACCTGGGTTCAAACCCCAGCACCATGTACACAACTAAGTGTTGGAGCAACGAAGGCCATGTGAAAAACTAAATAAAGTTGTTTCTCTCTTTCTCTGTCTCTCTCACTGTCCCTCTCTCACACACAAAAAAAGATTACATATAGATTGCTTCTCTCTCTCACTGTCCCTTCTTTCTTAAAAAAAAAAATGATGCTCAAGGGTCACATTATTATTTATAAGTCATGGTTTAGGTTGCTCAAAATACCAATATTCCTTTAGTGATTGAAAACTAACAGTTTCATAAGAAGGGAATGTATTACATTTGTATTAAATGCAAAATACGAATGATTATCCAGCTTTTTTTTTTTTTAAGATGGAGAGAGAGAGAGGGAATCAATTTTATTTAGTTTTTTTAATCTGGTCTTCATTACTCGTGCTTGCAAGGCAAGTGCTGTATCCACTGAGCCACTGCCCCAGCCCCCTCCCTTTTTTTTTTTTTTTTAAGAGAGAGGGACAGTGAGAGAAATGAGAGAGAATCAATTTTATTTAGTTTTTCATGTGGCTTTTGTTGTTCCCACATGTCACTGTGTACGTGTTACTGGGGTTTGAACCAGCATCCTTGCGTATGCCAGGCAAGCGCTGTTGTAACCGCAGAGCCACCGCTCCAGCCCCCAGTTGTCTTATATTAAGCCAGAAATTTGCAAAAATGGAAAACAGTGCCACTTCTATTTTTCATGAAAAAGGCATTACCATATATTCCGTTTAT
Organism: Aplodontia rufa; assembly: GCA_004027875.1. NCBI lineage: Eukaryota > Metazoa > Chordata > Mammalia > Rodentia > Aplodontiidae > Aplodontia > Aplodontia rufa. Next base: position 98,552 of record PVKS010001606.1, on the reverse strand, counting down.
TGTTAGTTAAAAATACTTAATACTTTTACATATTCTTAGTTTTAATTCTGGCTATATTATATATTGGATAGATAGAACTAATATAAACAAAAGCTCTGAGGAACCGAAACCAAAAAAGTTAGAGGACTATTGTATTATAGCCTCTCCTGTTATATACATTTACACACACACACATATTTGCATATGTTTTGTCTCTTTGCAATGCTGGAGTTTGAACACAGAGCCTTACACATGCCAGGCTAGCATGGGGCCACTAAGCTGCATTCCCAGTCCTTCTGGTATATTTTTTAGTTAACAAGAAAAACTAAAAAATCTGAATGAATTGTTTTCCTTGGTGATTAGGCCTGGTTCACACAAAGCTAACTTATTTACCATTTTGCCCCAAGACAAAACACTATTGAAAAATTAAAATTTGTTTTGGTACTGGGATTGAACCCAGGTGTGCATTACCACTGAGCAACATCCCAGCCCTTTTTATTTTGCAACAGGATGTAAGTTGCTTAGGGCCTTGCTAAATTGGCTGAGGCTGGCCTCAAATTTGAAATCCTCCTGCCTCAGCCTCCCAAGTTGCTGGGATTACAAGCATTGTCATCATTCCTGGCCACAAAATTAAATATTTTAATGTCCATGACAAGATTGCTACAATGAAAACGCAAGTCTGAGAACTGCATGAAGAATTGATTATGGGAGCTGAGTCGTTGTGTTGGATGGGGCATTTACGTTTTGAAAATACACCATAAGTGATAAAGAACATTAATCATCAGTTTTCTTCAACAATAAATTCTTTGAATATCTTTAATGTTTTAAGAGATTAGCATCAGAAAGTTTAACAGGAGAGCATAAGGAGTTCAACCTATTGCCAGTGGACACCTATCTATGTGACTCTAAACTCTTGAATACTGGGACACAACAAAAAAATTCCTGGGATGTTATGGAGGGAGGAAAGTGTAAGCCCTTCCCAATCCTTTTTCTTCTTTTTTCTTTCATAGTGCTAGAATTGAACCCTGTGCCTTGTGTTTGATAGGCATGTGCTCTACCACTAACTATACCACCAGCCCATACCCAATCTTTAATGGAGAAAGTAATTTTCAGTAATACTTTTTTTTTTTTAGAGCAAGAGGGAAAGAGAATGAATTTTTTTTCCCATCCAGCCTTTGTTTCTCTAACACTTTAGTGTATGTGGTGCAAGGGTCCAAACCTCACACATGCCAAGCAAGCGCTTGAACTGCTAAGCCACCACTCCAACCCTCAGTAATACTTTAATCAAGATTTCCTTTAGTTGTGTTTTTTATTATAATTTTTTGGTGCTGGGGATTGAACTGAGGATCTCATGCAAGCTAAGCATTCACTATACCACTGCCCCTTTTTTTCTTAAGTCTTGTACTTTGATTTAGTTTTGTCTGACAAAAGTCATGCTTGCTGCTTGAGACTGCCAGCTTTATAACAGGGAGTTGTTAGTGAAACTTTTTAGAAGAGGATGTTGACATAGTTGTAATGTAAGATAAAACAGTAAAGTATAGCCTTTAAGAAAAAGTTGATGGGTAAAAATGAAGACTAACATTTATTGTAAGGGATACAAATTTGAACCCATCTGTTTAGGAGTATAGGCACCAAGGTCAAGAGACTTGTATTTGTCTTTTTTTTTTTTTCTATTTTATTACTGGGGATCGAACCTAGGATCTTGTACATGCTAGGAAAGCACTTTACCACTAAGTAATATCAGCAGTCCTTGTATTTTATTTTATACCTTATGACCACAAAACTATCCTAATAAAAAATTCCCTTATCCAGACTCCCAAAGTTTAATGTGTACCTAATTAATTGTCATGGAAAGCCAATTGTTTGTGATAAGATTTATACACAAAGCACCTTTCCCTTTGACTTTATAACAGATTCATTTCTTTTCAAACAATACAAAAGGCTTTATATATAATGCTGAGCCTGTTATGTGGTATTTGTGCTCCTGAATTCTGTTCAATTTTTTTAATAGAAATGATGTAATTTAAAAAACCACTGAATGTCTGAGGTTAAGTGCACTATGGGATGAGATATTTAAGAGGTAAAGGCTCTCACATTGCAGGAATTTAAAATAATTTCCCCCTTACTTCTAAATTCCCAAGAAGTAGCTAGGGATTCACATAAGGGTATAATTTAAAAATTATACTGCTACAAAAAGTTGCTTCATTCTTAAAACTACACTGGTTTCCCCCCCCCCCCTCTACATATCCCTTGCCTCCCAGACATCTCCCTACCCTTCAACAGACATCCACTTTGGCACATGAAGTTTCAAAACAATCTTAGTAATCTAATCCTAAATAACATCCATTTTAAAATATACATAGTTAAGCAATAAACAATTGGTTATATTCCTTTTGAGAAGATATGCACACTGAGGTTTGATGAAAATCAACTAATGGGAAAAGATAACACTGCTAACTTTTTATTTTTTTTGGCGGGGGGGGAGTGTACCAGGGATTGAACCTGAAGGTGCTTAAGTACTGAAGCACATCCTCAGCCCTTTTTATATATTGAGACAGGGTCTTGCTAAATTGCCAAGGCTGGCTTTGAACTTGAGATCCTCCTGCCTCAAGTCGCTGGAATTGCAGGAGTGTGTCACTGCATCCAAAGAACCCATCTTTAAAAATCTGGTCGTGGGTACGAGGATGCAGCTTGGTGGTAGAATGCTTGCCTAGCATATGCAAGAGTACCACAAGAAAAAAATGACTGTGAACGTGAATCATGAGCCTGGCACAATGGCAAACGCTGTGTCTCAAAATAATAAAAAGGATTGGGGAATGCAGCTTAGTGGAAAACCACACTGGTTTCAATCCCCAGTGCCAGAAAGGAAAGAGAGAGAGAGAGAAAAGAGAATCAGGGTTGGTGTTTGAATAACATCTTTTAGGGATTGGGAGGACTTTACAAATTGAGATCCAAAATTGAGAAAATCATCAGGTGAAATGGCAGGAAGCAAAAAATTTATTCTATTTGAATTCCATTCTCTGGGTGGAAAACTAGTATTGCAGAATCGTTTAATGAAGCCTTAACAGTTTCAAATTTTGCCATTTTAAGTTACACTTCAGACATTACACAGACACTGACTAGAATCATGTCAGAGCAACTGTACCATTTTTACATGCATCTGGGTATTAAAGATCTTTAATGTCTGGACACATTCCAGGTCAGAACAAAAGTACATTCTCACTTTTGTGTGTGTTTTCAGTATAATTATACATCTTTCTTTTAGGTGACATATAACTACATATAACTATATTAACATATAAAACATATAACAAGATTAAATATTTAACACCACTGAAAATTACTCCCTCAAAGCAAATGTCAATTTGACTTCATATTCTAGGAAGAAAGAAAATAATCAGAGATGTAACTGCAGTTTAATTTCTTGGAGATTCTAACAATCTCTTCTTCTGAATACCGGCCCCATACTGTTACTGTACAAATATTTTTCTAATAACTTAAAGTTCTCTCTCTCTTAAGAATGTCTTTAAGTTAGAGGTAAGACGACTTACAAAGAAACTTTAACACAGAGGTTAACATTTTACTTAGTGAAAAATTCTTCTCTTCCCACAAAAGCCAAACAGAAAACAAAAAGTGTTACTAACATTTTCTATTTATTCATTAATAAAAAGTGCATAGTACAAGCCCTTTATCCCAATCCAAGTACTCAGTAAAAGATTAACAATAAACCCTGGATGGCACAGACATAAGTTGTTTGGCATGATTTAAACATTTGAAAAACAGCAATTTACATTTAGTACATCACACGACCACTTTTGCTTTTAACAAAGTAATCATTAGACGTGGTAACAAATACAAATGATTTTTCATTTAGAAATATTTTAAGACTAACCCTATTATTACATCAACAAAATTTAACCCATTAATTGTAAACTCTCTTCATATTTCCTTCTTCAAGGTGCTATTCTGTGTCTTAAACTGAACTGGTCAAATCTGAGCACATACCCATTTAGAGTGACAAGACTTTCAGTCAGAACAATAGAGTTCCAATGTTCCTTTGACATTTTAAGATATTGGTAATTCCATATACAGTATTGCGTATCACAAAGATACTAACAGCATCCATGGAACAGCTGTACTCAATGGTTACTCTAGAAAATCTCTGTAAGTTGTAAAATATGACTTGCTGGCCATGGGATGGTATTTAGACAGATACATGATAAAATCTTTACTATAAACAGTTTCAATGTTAACTTTTTCCATATGGAAAGCAAAACCAAAATACCATTGTTTTAAGAACATCAAATGACTCTAATAAAACAAAATAAACTCTATTTTTTTTTGGTGGTGCTAAGGATCAAACCCAGGGCCTTGTACATGCTAGGCAAGCACTCTACCACTGAGTTACATCCCCAACCCTCAAAATAAATCCTTAATAGAATTTGTGCAATTCTTTAAGAGTCTAAAGTAAAAAAAAAAATGTAAGCTGCATTTTTCTTTCACGCAGATTATTTTTTAAGGATTATATCCATAGTTTAAGTGAATGTTAACAAGGTAAGTAATGATTTAAGAATGTGCTCAATTAAAAGGCCACATATTGAAGCTTTAAGAATTAAATATAATAATATAAATTACTAATTAGGCTAACAAGAATACTTTATGTGCAGTACACTGACTTTTCAGGAATGCAGAGAAATTTTACAAGCAAAAAACCCAGGGCTAAATACTTCACTAAGAATTTCTATTACTAACTTAATAGAAGATTCATATAGGAAAAGGCTAATATATTTAGGTACAATGCCAATTAAGTGTATGTGATAAAAATGAACGAGGATTAAAAACTCAAATTTTTAGGTCTCTAATACTAGATATTCTGTACCCATATTTTGGTCACTTCTTCAATGGAAGCCAATTCTCAATTATTTATGAGCCACAGATTCAATGACTATATCAGCATCTCTGCCAGGGCTGATTTTCTAGCAGGTTAGGGAACAGATGTTAGGATATGTGGGTGAGCCTTCAATGGTCAAGGGACACAGGCAGAAAAGGGCTGCAACACGCAGTTAGCTCCATCTTCTGCCATTCAGATCTTTCTGCTTTAAATACTTTGATAGCTATGGATACAGCTGGGACGGCTTCCAGCGGACCACTGCAAGACAAATTTTTATTCATTGATATTTCTTTATTCAGGATTTAACTTACCTGTGTAATGTTACCCTTTTACCAGCACAAATAATTAAGAGTTGGTAATATTATTTCAAGAAGTTGAGCACAAAACCAAGATGCACAAGCAGGAGTGCAAGCGGTCAATATTGAACTATGCAATGAAATAATGCCTAAACAACGCACCGGCCTGTAATACAATCACAACACAGGGGAAGCAGCCTATGAGCGCCACAACTGCGTCAGAGACTATTAAACAGCACAGTAATGTAGAGAAGTTTATTTAGTTCACACAAATAGCTTCTCAGATCTGTACAGTGAAATCTAGACTGAAGTAGGGGATAAAAATCTCACACTGATAATAAAATATCTTCTAGTCCCATAAATCATCTCTAATCACTTGCTAGAGAAAAAATTTCCATGACCACATGTGTTATACAGACATTTTTTAATGCCACTTGTATACTTTTTTGTCAAACTGAGAAAAAACAGTGCAACCTTTTACTCTAATATACATTTCAAAATTCCCTTCTATCAATGTTCCTTTCCACCCTAATCCATCTACTACCAAACAGGTCTGAGGTAAGGAGTGAGAAAAACATTCTTGATTATTTCTCATTTTCCTCCTTTTCCCCTGGTATAAACCAAGACTTCATTTTTTTTTTTTAAATCAGAAGGACAACAAGTCTCAAAATCTTCAAATAGAGTGAATAAGTAAACAGACATTCAGATGTCAGTAAGCTAGATGTGAGATAGTTTCACTTTAACAGGGAAGTGTTAGAACAGAAGAGAAGCTTCCTGAGAGGCACTCATTTAAAAAAATAAATTATAGCTTAAGTTATTACTAGATAGATTATACCTGGCAAAGGCAGAAAGAATGAACTTTTCCCCTCCTTTAATTAACCTTGTAAGGCTAGGGTACAGTGCCTTGCAAATGTTATATATTGGACTGTAAATCATCTATTATATTGATTAGTTGGGTTTATTTAAAGTATTTTTGGGCTAGGAATGTAGCTCAGCAGTTGAGCACTTGCCTAACATATAGTAGGCCCTGGGTTCAATGCCCAGCACCACAAAAAAATAAACCAAAACAAAATATTCTTAACAGTAGACATTTTTTTAATGGGAGTAAAAAAATTATTAAAACAACCATTTCACTTTTCCTCTTCCTAGTCTAGCCACTTAAGTCAGCTGCAATAAATGATAACAGATTTCAGCTATTTGTAAAATATTCCAAGAGTTGCCATATTGCCAAGAATTAGAGAAAATGGCCACCCACTAACAAACTACCAAAGTAAATGTAAATATAATGTGGTTCTCATCTTCTTTCAATCTCAGTTAACCCCAAATAACTTTATAAATACCTTATGAAAAAAAAAAACCCTTAAAAACCTATCAAAACTATTTAAAATATTTAAACGGAGAAATCTCAAATTTCCTTCAATTAGGCCAGAAATCACCCAAAAATTATGGTCACAGTTATAAACAGAATGAATGGAATGTTTAAGTTTAGGACAACCAAAAAAGCCCCATGTAACTTTTTAAATATAATCATTTACTCAAATATACTGTAAATGGGAATGGTGATAACACAAGAAGCAAAAATAAGTTTGCAAGTGAAATTTCTAGATGCTCATGAAAACAATACCATCCCATATTGCAAATGCAAAAGGAAGAACAGTTCTAATGGGGTTAAGAGTACTCTGGTCATCTTCGTTCGTTTGGTCTTGCAAGGTGTTCACTATTTTCACTTCCCATATCACAAAGTTAGTCCACAGGAGGAGCTGGTGGATCCTGTCCCTGGCATTGAAAAGAAATAAGTTATTTGAGGGACTCCTTACATCCTGGTGCAACCAATCTAACACAACTAAGTAGCAATCAGAGTAGCAACGCCCTCTGATTCCAAAGTATACACTTATATGCTAATTTGGGCTATTCATATATTCTACAGTGTTTCCCTCATTCTTCCTTCTGGTATAGAGGAAAGGGTCCAGGGGTGATCTTCAAAACAATAAAGACAGTTTCATTATTCTTGCCAAAGTGATGAGTTCTGTGTAGCAAAAGGACTTTTGTTTCTTACCACAGAATCTCAATGAAGCTTGTGGCTCCAGTTGTCCTGGTAGCCATCCTATAGCCAAAAGGTAAGCCCTTGGAATGAGGCTAATGGTAAAAAGAAAATGGGTCTTTAGCGACACTGTTAAACTTTCTAAATACTGAACCTACCTCTGGATTTTTAAAAAACATGTAAACCAACAAAGTCAGTTATTTAAAACACTTTGAATTGGTTTTTGTTACTTGCAGTAGCAAGCATATGAATTGAAAAGAGCAGAGCTTTTACATCTTCAGAAAGATTTTATTTACCCTGCCATGCCCTGCTAAGGGTGATAAATATTTCTATCTAGAATTAGAATCATTATTTTTCCTGCTTATTCCTAAGACAGAGAGAAAATTTCTTAGAACCTGGTCCTACAATGAACTAAGGTCTAGGGGGTGTGTCATTTTTGATGGCTTTTAAGTCAGGTTAAGTTGGAATTCTTTAGCTCCAAACACTGGGAAAGTTGTGCTTTGATACAAAAATGAGAAAGCTGCACACAGTGTAAGAAAAAAAAAAGCCTAAGCAGGAGACACATAATGAAAACAATATGCAAGTTTTATGAATACTTCCCTCTCCAAGAAAACCAAAAGTTAACTTAAACTGTAAACTTTTTGTACGTGCTAATGATACTGTATGTATGTATGTACGTAGGTACGTAGTACGTATTCATTTATTTATTTAGTGTGTTGCTGGGGACTGATCCCAGGGGTACTCTACCAGGGAGCTACATTCACAGCCCTTTTTTAAAAATTGTTAAATTTTGAGACAGGGTCTAAGTCACCCAGACTGGCAGCAACATTATGATTCTCCTGCCTCAGCCTCCCGAGTCACTGGGATTACAGGTGTATGATGCGGTGCCTGGCCACAACTTCTTTCTCAAGTTATGTCAGCACACAAAATATCTAAATGTTCTGCTCCAAAGACCTCAGCACTGACCAATTAACACTGCATATTTGCTTTCTTCTTGTATAAAAAATTAGTGTTAACTGAATTTCTAATATTAACACTAGAAGTTTAGGGGAAAGTAGCAATTATTTTAGGAATTCCACATATTAAACTCCGAAGAAGAGAATTGATGCAGTAATTTGGTGTTTAAGTGAATCCATAGAAATTTATTTTGAAGCTGGTTTTATTTTAAACATTTTTTAGTTAAACTGACAAAAATTGCATATTCTTACCAGATACAACAAGTTTTGAAATGGCATATGTATTTTAGAATGGGTAAACTGAGCTAATTAACATGCATGCAAAATTTTTAGAGATGACATATCAAATGGAAAAGAAATAACACAAATACTGGTTCTGCAGATGACTAAAAAGAATCCTTTAATTAAGGTTTTATTAAAAATAGTGAAAACTCTCTGTTGGGTCACTTTATCATATTTTTCATTTAGAAGATCCTAAAAATGGTTGCAATTGTGACTATAAAGATTCAACAAGGGGCTGCAGCTGTGGCTCAGCGGTTACGGTGCTTGCCTAGCATGTGCAAGGATTGAGGTTCAAACCCCAGCACCATGTACCAACGAAGTGTTGGAGCAATGAAAGTCACATGAAGAACTAAATAAATTGATCTTCTCTTTCTCTATCAGGACTGAGATTTGAGCAATTCTGCTATGAATTATGAGCTGGATTGTTTTGTTTTTAAAAGAGAGAGAGTGACAGTGAGAAAGAAAAAGTGAGAATTGTATTTTAGTTTTTCATGTGGCTTTCATTGCTCTAACACTTTGTTGTGTCCCTAGTGCTGGGGTTTGAATGGAGGGCCTCACACATGCCAGGCAAGCACTATAACCACTGAACCACTGCTCCAGTATTTCTGATGTTTCTTACGTGAGATGTGAATACAGATTGGAATTTAGCCAGGCACAGTGGCACACATCTGTGACTCAGGAGGCTGAGGAAGGAGGATGGCAAGTTTGAGGCTAGCCTCAGCAACTTGGTGAGACTGTCTTAAAAAAAAAAAAAAACAACTAAAAAAGGTAGCTTGTTGATAAGCATGTCCTTGGGTACAAAAAAAAATCATTTAAAAAATTTTTTTGGACTACCAGTCTGTGCTATTTCTATGATTAACGTCCCTAAGGAGAAGATAAACTAGAAATACATAGGGAGAACTCACTCCATGAATTAAGTCTTCCTTTTACTAATGAAGAAAATTCAATGAAAATACTCTTCTCCCTCCCCAAGTCACATAATTGTACCCACCCAATATGGATTTAAAATTCACAACACTTACATTATGAGGACTGGTTGGCTTTCCAGGTAGGTTGGATCCTCTTAGATTAGGAGGTCTCAGTAAGAACAAGATCACTGCAATAACCACCCAGGCCATCAAGATCATAGTAACACTGATGCCATTGTCACCAGAGGGTCCTGGTACTAAAGACAAACAAAAAATGTATCTGTAGCAAACTGTGGCCGGATTATACTATAGTTAAATAAATGTAAAAACAAATTCTAAAGTTAATCAGTTTCAAATTTCTATTAATAAATGTAAAAAAATAAATTTGACAAGTACAATTGTGGTAGTGTATCTTCAATTTCCCTTTCCTTCAGTGAGAAAAATCTACATGGTACATATCGTTAAATAGTCATAAATCATAAACCAAATTATAATACATGAAGGTGGAGGTTTTTTTTGAGCAATACTGGGGATTGAACCCAGGGGTGTTCTACCACTGAGCTACAGCCCAGATCTTTTCATTTTATTTTGAAGTAGGTTCTTCCTTGGGGCTGGAGCAGTGGCTCAGTGGTAGAGCACTTGCTTGGCATGCACAAGAAGCCGGGTTTGAACCTGACTACCACATACACAACTAAGTGTCAGAAAAACAAAAACCAGATGAAAAAATAAGTAAAATTGATTCTCTCACTCTCTCTTTTAAAAAAAAAAAATAGGGTCCTGCTAATTGCCAAGCTATCTTTGAACTTCTAGTCATCTTGCCTCAGCCTCCTGACTAAATAGGATTATAGGTATAAGTCAACATGCCCAGAAACAAACTAAGATTTTGAATAGTGTAGTAGTTCTTAATATTCTGGAGTAACAATCCTCTGAGAATCTGATAAAAATTAAGGAGTCATTCCACTACAAAACTCAACACAGTATACACATTCAACAGTTTTGCATATAACCATGGAATGTTCATGAACCTAAAAGGCCTCCAATCCATAGATTAGGTGAAGTCTACAGAACCCAGGTTAAGACTACCTGATATACAGGAAAAGCTTTTTGGGGTGGCAGTCAGAGGTTTTTATTTTTTTTATTTTGCAGTATTGGGGATTGAACCTAGGACCTCATGCATGCTAGGTAAGTGCTCTACCACTGAGCTACATCCCTCATCCTCCAATCTACATCTTAATTACTGAAGTGGCACCTTAAAAAACAGGATATAAGGAAAAGGGAACATCTAGGTTGCATACTACATAAATTAAAAAACCCTTTAATGATATTTTCCATCAAGGAGAGATTAAATTGGCCACCTTTTTCAGAAAAAGAAGTTGAAATCTATGCACTTATCAAGAGAAAAGAGTCAGAGGGGTGCGTGTGTGTGTATTTCTATTTCTCAGCTCCTTGAGGCAGCCATGTCTTACTTAGTAACAACTAATAAATGAAGTACAGATTTTAGCAAGTGTAATCGATCAAAACTACACTGGTTTTAGTTTTCCTGCATCAGGAAAAAGCAAAAGAAATCCAGACAAGATGCTGAAACTAAGATTACGCAAGCATTAAGTCCCAAGGATTAGTGCCCAAAATGGGAAAGGATCAGTGAAAGTCCTGGAGCCAAAGCACTAGTAAGCAAAGGGAAGAGAATCAAGTAAAGAGCTGTGCTGGTCCAAGAGTAGACCAGATAGGAATACAGTTTTACCAGAAACAGCCAAAGTACTTGGGGTCACCCAACTGCCTTACAAAACCACACAATGCATCAGCATTCTAGTTTCTCTATATCCAATATTTCCTTATTTCCTTCTGGTATAGTGCATTTGCCTACCTTTGTAACCAACACCAGTTTTGTCATTTGATCTCAGATCCTATCCCTTTTGCACCGATTCATTATCGGCTCTCCTATATATTTGGTACCCTGTTCTCCACTAGAGCCATCCTGTAATCATTTAAACATGATCAAACTCTCATCTTTGAAAAAATAAAAATTCCCTCCCTCAACCTCTTTCCTGTCCAGCAATCACCCCATCTCTTTCTTCGTTATTCAAACCTAATGTCATGAGAGTTTTCTACATTTAGTCTACAATTCATTACCTTCCATCCCCTCCTCAGGTTGGTTCCCATGTCCATCATTACCCAAACATTGAAAAGGTCACTTAGGACATGCTGCTAAATCTACCAGGTAATTTTTAGTCCTCTAATATCTTCACTTTCCAAATCTTCCCAGCTTTTATATTTTAGACTTTTTCAGTCAAACTTTGGTTCCCTTGTCTTCTCTATACTCTCGTCCTCACCTGTGGTTTCATTTACATACTGTATGCAGACCTCACCTAAATATACAACCAGCCTCACTCAACTCTTCTGAACTTCAGACTCCAATATCCAATTGTCTACCTCCATCAATATTTTTATTCTTTCTCTCCTTACGTCAGGAGTTTTTTTTTTTTTTAAGATAAAGAAGGAGAGAAAGAATCAACATTATTTATTTTTTCATCTGGTTTTTGTTTTTCCAACACTTAATTGTATGTGGTGCTGGGGTTCAAACACGGGTCCTCATACATGCCAGGTAAACACTCTAACAGCTGAGCCATTTCTCTAGCTCCATGTCTGCAGTTCTTAAAATGTAGTGTATCATTCAACAGCTTTTTTAAAATGCAGAAATCCCATCTCACACTGAACATACTCAGTATTACACACTAAAACCATTAAGAACTACCCTACCCTATTCCCCCTACCCTCCTACCAAACTGGGTGTCCATTCATCCAGTTGCCCAGGCAGGGGACCTAAGGGAACACCTTTTGTTCTTTTCAATAACCTTCCATTTAATACATTGTGCGGTTTCTGTCAATTTTACCTCCTAAATATCACTCAAATACACTTACTTCCCCCCACTCCACGTAGTACCCACATTGTCTCTTGTCTGATCTCCATGTATCTATTCTTGCCTTTTTCCTCTCTGCTGTTGCCAGAATATTTTGTAAGTAAATATTATTTTATTGTTAAAAACAGCTAAGATTTGAGTTGCTATTTTGAACCAGGCACTATCTTTTAATCCTTCTAGCAATCTTACTTTACAGTGGGGACTATCAACTTCATTTTATAAATGAAACTGGGAAAGAGGGGACTAAATTATAATCTCATGTAACTGGTATATGTCAAAGATGGGATTTAGATATAGGAAGTCTCATTTTAGAACCTATGCTCTTAACTCATTTCTGTGTCATAATCTCTGGCAATATCATATAGTTAGACACGTTCCTGAAAATTATTAGTCCTGTGGGTGGTAAAATAGAAAAATATGGATTCAAAAAGGGTTTCTGATAAACAATTTTGTAACTAGTTAGGTAAAACTAGATTATTTAAGGCTAGTCAAAGAAACATAACTATGCTTTGTATATACCAGGACTGTTTATAGTGTTCCTTTCTAAGAAATAAAATCGTAAATTACTTATATAAACTAAAAGTTTATCCAGTCAATTCAGATTTTCCAACTTAATGCTTTGTTTTTTTTCATATACTTTGTAAGTAAAAGATTGAGGCTTCAGAGAGCTCAGGCTCACATTGCAAGTTTAATCCTTATTTCTAAACAAAGTGTTCTAAAAAAAAAAAAAAAGGCAATTCCTTTTTAAGACTCAGTGGTAAAATGACTCTAGCTTGGTTCCATCACAGCCTTTCCTGCCTGCGTATTATTGCTACCAGTCTGGTAACGACTGTTCTGAACACTTCTCTGCTCATCATCTAGTGACTCACTCACTCCCTCTGGCCTACTGCTTCCACTCTGAGCACTTTAGCTTGGCCTTAGCTTGTATGACCTGGCTCTACGCATCTAATCTCATCTCTCACCACTTCTCAGAAAACACATCCTCTGCTCCAGTGACCCCAAACCTCTTATGCCTTTAGCGAATGGTTCCCTGGCATGGCTGTGTATCAGATTCTGAGGCCCTGACCCAGACTATGTGATCAGGGAGCAGTTTAGGGGTGTGGTCAGGAACCAACAACATTACTTAAAAGTCTTTCAAATGAATCTGATGTAAAAATAGTTCAATGCTAGCTTGGCTGGCAACATATGCCCACTACAAACTCAATCCTTCTAGGGCACTCATTATCTCCCCCATCTGGCATGCTTTTACAACTAACCTCCATTTATTTACCTATATTTTTCTTTCTCCTATAAAATCTTCTTTTCCTCTGCTTTTTTTTTTTAGAAGAGTATAGCATTTCTTATTCTCTAATTATGAGAGAATTTTTAATGTCTCCTAATTAGGTGATTAACTTTTTTTAAGAACTGAGCCCAATGGATGAGGTGACACAGACACACACCTGCAGTACCAGTGACTTGAGATGCTGAGGAAGGGGAATCTCAAGTTTTTGTTTTTTTGTTTTTTTTTTTTAGTGAGAAACAACTTTATTCAGTTTTTCACATGGCCTTAGTTGCTCGAACACTTAGTTGTGTACATGGTGCTGGGGTTTGAACCTGGGTCCTCGCGCCTGCCAGGCAAGCGCCGAAACCGCTGAGCCACCGCTCCAGCCCCGGGAATCTCAAGTTTGATGCCAGCCTCTACAACTCAAAGAGACCCTGTTGCAAAAAATAAAAAGGAACCAGGTGCAGTGGCACACGCCTGAATTCTCAGCAGCTCAGAAGGCTGAGACAGGAGGATTGCAAGTTCAAAGCCAGCCTCAGCAACTTAGTGAAGCTCTAAGCAACTTGTGAGACCCTGTCTCAAAATTAAAAAATAAAATGGTCTGGGGATGTGGCTCAGGGGTTGAGCATCCCTGGGTTCAATCTCTGGTACCAAAAAATAAAAACAAAAGATATGAATAAAAAGGACTGAGACCTGTTTGACTCTATTAACTCTTAGTTATACAATCTCTGTGTCTCAATTTCTTTACCTGTGAAACAGAATTGCTACCATCTCACAGAATAGTTTGTAAGAGCTAGAATGACCTATACACAAAAAGCAGCTAGCACAGTGCATGGTACACATTAGATACTTGACAAAGTGCCACTTACTAGTGACAGAATCAATTAGAGTGCAGAAAAGACTGAATGTAGACAAATTCTGGTGTGAAACACCAGGATAGATAAAATGGTGAAGTCAGAACAGAAAAGGCACAAATACAAATGGTGACAGAATGGAAGAATGGAAGAAGTATAATACTTGGTCATTAACCGGTCAAGAAAAATAAGTGAACCATGCCTCCAAAATTCCTGAAGGGTAGGTGTGGGCACAGACTTTCTCTACTTAAGAGTTTAAAAGGGCCAGATGTGGTGGTGCACACCTACAATCCCTATGCCTTGGGAGACTGAGGCAAGAGAATTACAAGTTCAAGGTTAGCTTCAGCAACTAAGTGACCCTGTCTCAAAAAAATATGAAGGCCTGGGGATGCAACTCAGTGGTATAATGTTTCTGGCATTAATCCCCAGTATACATCCCCCAACAAAAAGAGGTCTAAAACGTGTACCGTTTTTGAGACCTCCAAGATTTAATTTTTTTTTGGTACCCAGCATTAATCCAGCAGCACTTAACCACTGAGCCACATCCCCACACCTTTTTATTTTGAGACAGGGTCTTGCTAAGTTACTCAGGGCCTCACTAAGTTGCTGAGGTTGGCTTTGAACTTGCGATCCCTCTTGCCTTAGTATCCTGAGTTGCTGGGATTACAGGTATGCACCACAGCACCTGGCGACCTCCAAGATTTCAGAAGATCATTTCCTACCTTCCCGACCAATGCTGGTTATCAACCCAAGAGCCTCACAAAGGCTCATCTCAGAATAAAGGATGATAACTGAACCAATTAAAATAGAACAACTTGGTCACAACTAACGTTTTTCTATTTCTAGCAGTTCCACAAAATTAAGATCAGCACTAGAATGGGTAGTGTGTAAAGTTTTCAACAAAAAATTGGTAACAAACCTTAATATCTGCTAAGAGTCCCTGGTTAATAAATTATGGTACACCAATATAATGGAATTCTATGAAGTTGTAAAAAAATGTTAATGGGGGCTGGAGCAATGGCTCGGCAGTTACAGTGCTTGCCTGGTATGTGCAAGGATGTGGGTTCAAACCCCAGCACCATGTACACAGTGATGTGTCAGAACAACAAAAGCCACATGAAAAACTAAATAAAATTGATTCTCCCTTTCTCTTTCATTGTCCAGCTCTCTTAAAAAAAAAAAAGTTAATGGAAGTCTCTCTGTATATACCTTTTAAATTTTTTTATTTTGGTGCTGGGTATTGTACCCAGTTCTTGCACATGCTAAAACACACATTCTACCACTGCAACATTTCCAGTTGAGATTTGCTTTTTTGAGGGATAGGAAAAAATAGCAGGCGAAGAACACTGTGTGAAAAGGAAGCAGGGATAGGGGAACATATATATTTATACATATATATGTACTTCTTTTTTTTATAGTTTTTCTTTTCTTTTCTTTTAAAGAGAGAGGGACAGTGAGAGAGACAGAGAAAGAGAGAAACAACTTTATTTAGTTTTTCACATGGCCTTAGTTGCTCCAACACTCAGTTGTGTACGTGGTGCTGGGGTTTGAACCCGGGTCCTCGTGCTTGCCAGGCAAGCACCGAAACCGCTGAGCCACCGCTCCAGCCCCATATATGTACTTCTGTTTGCTGCACATGAACAAAAAATCTCTGGAAAGCTACACAGAAGGCTAATAATGCCTATAAAAAAGGACCTGAGGAGATGGAAGACATGAGTAGGAAGACACATTTGAAAACCAAACAAGGGGCTGGAGCGGTGGCTCAGCAGTTATGGTGCTTGCTTGGCATGAGTGAGGATGTGAGTTCAAACCCCAGCACCACGTACACAACCAAGTACACCAAAAGTGTCAGAGCAACCAAAGCCACATGAAAAACTAAATAAAATTGATTCTCTCTTCCTCTCTCTTTCTAAATGAAAAAAAAAAAAAACCCACTTAAATTACAGACTCTTAGGCTAATTTTCTGGTCCTTAACAACCATGTTGCATTAAATAGTAACATGAGCTCTTCCTAGAAGAAACAAAATGAACTCTTCTCTTCCTTTATTTTTTGTGATGGTGAGGATTATGCCCAGTGCCTCACTCATGCTAAACATGCACTCTCCACTGAACTACATAAAGATTATTCTAAAAAAGCAGAGAAGTATTCTTCAGATGGTTGCTTTCCATACTAGGAAATCATCATAACAACAAAATGTGGTGACTTCAAGATATAGCTGATTAAGGAAGGAAACATTAAAAGAAGATGGCAAGGTTTAGACCCAGAGATTTGGAAACTAACAATGCAAACAAGGAAATAAGAAAATTACTTCCTTGGTGCTACAGATATAGAAAATAGATTAAAAGAGCTCCCACTCACACTTTCAGCTATCTTTGCTAGAGACAGGTTCTAAATGGAAGAACATAAAGAGGAATGAGGTCTGGGAAACAACAATTTTAGACGGGGCTAAGGGAGGTCTCACAGAAGGTGCCTCTGGAGTAAAGATGTCAAGAGAGAGAGTGAGCTGTTAAGCCACTCTCTTAATATTTGCAGGGAAACTGCAAATATTCATGATTCTGGAGCCTGTGGGATGTGTTATAGAGGTCAACACAGCTGGAGTGAAGTGAACTAGAGTTCAGAGATAAGGTGGGTTTGAAACACAAGAATATTAAATCAAAACAATATTGCGGGGTGTGGTGACACAGGCCTGTAACCCAGCCTTAGCAACTTTGCAAAACTCTGTCAAAAAAAAGGGGGGGGACTGACAAATAACCAAAAGGCATGGGGATGTGGCTCAGCATTTAAGTGCCCCTGGGTTTAATCCCTCATACCCCCCCCCAAAAAAAAAAGAATATCAGAAGACCTTATAGATCATAAGGACTTTGGCTTCTATAATGCATTAAAGAGAAAACCCATGAAGAGTTCTGGGCAAAAAGGAGATAACATCTGACTTTCATTTTGACAGGATGACTATGATTTTTTTTCCTAATTCTATTTTATTATTTTGAGGGTGGGAAATAGAAGAAGAGGAGGGAAGGGAAGAGGGGGAGGGAGGGAGAGACAAAAGCAGAGAAGGGGAGGGGGAAGGAGGGAGGGAAGGAGAGGGAGAAAATACAATTTTCCACAGTTAGTTGTATATGTGGTGCTGGGGTTCAAACCCAGGTCCTCACACATGCTAGGCAAGCCTCTGTCTACTGAGCCGCTGCTCCAGACCACCACTGTGTTTTTGTTTTTGTTTTCTAGTACTGGGAATTGAACCCCAGGTGCTTTACCACTGAGCCACATCCCCCATCCTTTTCATTTTTGAGACAGAGTCTCATTAAGTTGCTGATGCTAGACTTTAACTTGTGATCCTCCTGTCTCTCAGCCTCCTTGAGGTGCTAGGATTATAGGTGTCTGCCACAGGGTCTGGCAGCTGTTATGGGTTTTTTTGCTTTGTTTGTTTGTTTTGGTACTGGGAATTAAAACTCAGGGTGCTGAACCACTGAGCTACATCCCTAGAACCTTTGAGACAAAGTCTCACTAAGTTGCTTAGGGCCTGCCTAAGTTACTGAGGATGGCTTTGAACTTGTGTTCCTGCTGCTTCGGTTTCCCAAGTTGCTGGGATTATAGGCATGTGCCTGCACTTTGCTGCTGTTGTATTTTTAAAAAGGAGAAACAGAGAGACATTTTAAGAACCTGTTGTAATAATCTACATGAGACAGTGATGGCATAGAACAAGGGTGGTGAAAAATGGTTGAATTTTGGATATATCTGGAACATAGTGCTTGCTAATACAGCTAAACAAAAAGTGGAGTAAAAATTGGCTCTTAGAAGGGCTGAAACAGTGGCTCAGCAGTTGTGGTGCTTACCTAGCATGCGTGAGGATGTGGGTTTGAACCCCAGCACCCATACACAACTGTTGGAGCAACGAGGATCAAATGAAAAAACTAAATAAAACTGATTCTCTCTCTTACTCTTAAAAAAAAAATTAGAAGAAATTATGGGAAAGAATGCAAGAGGAGCAGGTTTGGCTGATATTCTTAGGAGCTCAACTGACACTGTGTTTGAGATGCCTGTGGAATCCCAGGAGAGATGTCTAAAAGATAGTCATTAGCATACACATTCTGAACCAAGAGACCAGACAAGTTCACGAAGGGAGTGAATGTAGAAAGGGAAGAGGTCCAGGAGACAGGGTCCTGGAGCAATCCAACGTTAAAGGAAGGTCTGGGAATGTAGCTCAGTTGTACAGCATATGCCTCGTAAGGCCCTAGGAACCATACCCCCCCCACACACACACACTGCCAGAGGTATAAAGCACCAGAAAGAAGATGGAAAACAAAGTTGGAACTGGAGAAGGAATATGTCACAGTAATTAAACACTCTTCTACAATAATGAACCATATTGTTAAAAACCTATAGAAATTTTAGAAAGGCAGAAAAGAATAAAAAGAAGCAAATTTTAATTTTAAAGAGTCATGACAGGAGCAAGCATAGTGACACACCATAAAATCCTAGATACTCAGAAGGCTGAAGCAGGAGGATGGCAAGTTCAAGCCCAGACTCAGCAACTTAACAAGACACTGTCTCAAAGTAAAAAAACAAAACAAAACAAAAAAAAAAGGGATGGGCTGCGGGTGTAGCTCAGTTGCAGCGTGCTTGTCTAGCAAAAGCAAGGCCCCAGGTGATACCCAGTACTGAGGGGCAAAAACAGGACAGGAAATTAGAATATCTATTCAATCGAGGCTTTTTTCAATTACTACAAAGCCTGAAATTCACACAATTTTAAAACAGGCATCATTTGATTTTTAAAAATAATTATTTTTTCTGATTGAATAATAATACTATATCTAAAGACAAAGAGCTATAAAACACATTTTATGGGCTGGAGCGGTGGCTCAGTGGTTACGGCCCTTGTCTGGCATGCTCAAGTAAGCGAGTTCAAACCCCAGCACCACATACACAGCCAAGTCTCAGAGCAATGAAGGCTGCATGAAAAAACTAAATAAAATTGATTCTATCTTTCTCTCTCTCTCTCTCACTGTCCCTCTCTTTAAAAAAAAATGTGTTTTTTAAAAAACACATTTTATTATTTTAAAACACATTAGGGCCAGGTGTAATGGTGCACACCTGTAATCTCAGCAACTCAGTAGGCAAGGCAGGAAGATCACTAGTTCAAAAGCCAGCCTCAGCAACTTAGCGAGGCCCTAAGCAACTCAGCAAGCTTATCTCAAAATAATAGGGGAAAAAATAAAAAGGATAAACTCACTGGAGAAATCAGAGGAACCTACTGCTCCAACCATTTCATTGTGGCTCCAAGAAAGGATTCTAGTCAAATGCTAAAGGGGAGAGGGGGGATAACTTGCTAATATTAAATGCATATTCAAGCTCAAGAGTTCTGCCTTTCTATTTAGAGTAAGGAAGTGACAATTCACCCACAGGAATACAGTATATTTGGTTTAATAGGTGGAGCGGTATCCAAGAGTGACAAATACCACACATGTAATAAATATTTGTTTTCCTATATAAGTTCCATAGATCATTTTCAACTAGAAAAAGCAGGGTTTGGCTTTCATTCATGAGGCAAATATTGGAGCTGCACATCACAGATTAAAGGATGCTACTGAAGCAGCATAAGAAACCTGGAGACGGGGAACCACCACCCATCACCCTTACTCAAGTGCACGCCACCACTACTTTTATGTGTCACATAGTTGCACCAGAAGACTACATTCCCACTACATGCTAGGCACTGTACTGGTTTCCACTTCTCTAAGTTGTATTTACAGGAGTTGGTGGGCCACTCAGTTCACAAAGGAACAACGACAAAATAACGTGCTAAGAAGCCTTTCCACCATGTTACCTTATTTCTTATTTTGGTTTCAAATACATAGTAAAAGAAACTTTGGCTTCAGAGATGTTAAATATATGCAACTAGCCTATTAATAAATTTGGGGGCCTGGGGCTAGAGTGGTGGCTCAGCAGTTATGGTGCTTGCCTGCCATGTACGAGGACCGGGGTTTGAACCCCAGAAGTGTTGGAGCAACAAAAGCCACATGAAAAACTAAATAAAACTGATTCTCTCTTTCTCTCTCTCACTGTCCCTCTCTCTTTAAAAAAAATAAGTAAATAAAGATAAATTTGGGGGCTTGATGTGCAGCTCAGTGGCAAAGTGCTTGCCTAGCATGTACAAGGACCTAGGTTTACCACATAAAAAAGTGAAAATAATTTTGCCATCTGTCAAAAGCCTTTGAACGTATGAAGAAAACCACAGAATATGTCACTGTCACTCTAAAATATGCCTCTTTGACATAAAAATATTTTTGAGTTCAAGAAAACTAAGAAATAGCAAAAGAAAGAAAAGTTCTCCCTTTATCCTACCACTTTATGCCAAAAGACAGGATATAAATTCTTTGCTGGAGGTAATTCTAGACTCTTATCAGCACCATGGGAATCTGAAAATATATCTTAATCCATCAGTTTTCTCCTGTACATATATTTTCCTTCCCACACTTTCCCATCCTTGGTAGCCTAAAACCTCCTTCCATTAAGTCCTGTCAATTTTTCCACAAATTTATTGCTCTTGGTTGAAGATGCTATATAAGTAAGATTCCTTTTTTTAAAAAAAAAATAAGGATTTTTATTATTAGGTTCTATTTCATATGTATATATACATAAATGTACATATACACATATATTTCTTTTTTAGAAAGAGTGAGTGAAAGAATTTTATTTTTTCATTTTTTTTTTAAGAAAGAGGGGACAATGAGAGTGAGAGAGAGAGAAAGAGAGACGGGGGGAGAGAAAGAGAGAAGTAATCTTTATTTAGTTTTTCATGTGATTTTCATTCCTCAGACACTTCGCTGTGTATATGGTGATGGGGTTTGAACTTGCATACTCGCACATGCCAGGCAAGCGCTGTAACTGCTGAGCCACCACTCCACCCATTTTTTGTTTTTCTGACACTTGGCTGTGTATGTGGTGCTGGGGTTTGAACCCAGTCCTCACGAATGCCAAGCAAGCGCTCCGCCACTAAGCCATTGCTCCAGCCCTATTGCTTTGAGTTACATTTCACCGTTTCTCCCACATGTGTACTACCTGCACTAACAAACTTATTTTTCTCTTGTTTATCTTGTTTTTTTATAGGTATCCCAGCTATGAATTATGACGAGGATATAATTATTTTTCTTTCCCGGCATGTATATAAAAAGAATTCCTGTTTAAGGATTATTTTAATAGAAAAATACATTACTAACTAAGCGTCCAACAAAGAGTAATCACTTCAGCACAGTGCATTCCCACAACAGATTAGTCATCAATAACTTTTTTTTTGTTTTCGGTGCTTCAGCTCAAACCCAGGACCCTGTCCATGATAGGCAAGCACTATACCACTTAGCTACATCCCAAAACCAATAAATATTTTTAAGTATATAGAAATATTTATAACACAGCAGTGAAAAATAACGAAGCGATCCCATTTCTGTAAGTGTTATGAAATCTAACTGTGCTAGACTTCACCATCCTGTGAAGTCTAGTCCTTTTTTTCTTACAGTCTTAGACTGTATTGGTTTAAATGCTAGTTTGTTAGTTCTCCTCAAGGTATTCCTTATTTGTGAGTGTCCTCAAAAAGGATGTGTCCCATAATGGCCTTACCAAGCCTGTCAATATATTTACCATGTGACATCCATCTTCCTGTTCTGATTCTCACTGTACTATCACTTCTGCCCATAAAGCCATATGCAGAAACCTCCCTACTGCCCATTCTCTTTTGGGAATTCTAACAAAGAGTCAAAGGAATCAACTCCACAGGCCCCTAAAGCTTCCAAACCTGGGAAAAATGGATGCCTCCTTTTACTCAAAAGTTTCCAGGCCTACCAACGGATGCAAATAGATAATGGGAAAAGAGTGAAGGATTCGTGCTAGAAGCCTAGATATTCCAGTTACACCAGCCCCCGTGCCGTGTTACAAACACATTTGCTAAAGAAAACTCTGGGAGGATGTACATGAGGTTGTCAACAGTGATTATCTGGGTTTTGGTTGTTGTTTTTAGAACTGGGAATTTGTCCCAGGGGCAATTTTCTTCTGAGCTATGACCCCAGTCCTTTTTATTTATTTATTTGAGACAGGTCATCAAGTTGCTGAGGCTGGACTTGAACTTCTGATCCTCCTGTCCCAGCCTCCCGAGTAGCCAGTATGTGCCACTGAGCCTGGCTAACAGTAGTTATTTTTTAGTATTCTGGAAGTTTCTCCTTTGTCTTTTCTTCTTATCTATGATTTTATAATTTTCTCCAATTACAGGGTGGATTTTTCTGTTTTTTTTTTTCTTTGAGTGCGGGGGTCAAACCCAAGACTTCACTGCCACTGAGCCACAACCCCAGCCTAGGTTTATTTTTAAGGCAGGTAAAAAGCAATTTTAAGTTAAAAAATAAAATATTTAAGTAGTAAATACATCGCTAAATACATTTCCTCAAAGAGCAGAAACAACTTCCGACAACAATTCAGTCATCCAACTTCTAATTCTGCCCCCAAGGCCAACCCTTCTCCTGTCCCATTGGTACGTACATTCCTGAAGACATTCTGTGTCCGTACAGTAGGACTGGGACTGCCGCAACTGCAGTGAATAAGAAGAAAGGAAAGTTAGCTATTAGTCTTAACCAAAAGTGGCCAATAATTATCAGAAAGATGTTTTGGGCTGAGGATATTAACAGTGGAGCCATGTGCATAACATGCACAAAGCCCTGGGTTTCATCCACAGTACCACAGTAAAGGTCTTGTTTTTTAAAAACAAGACCCAGCCCCATGTTACAATAATTTATTCACATATTTAATCAAAAATTTTTCTGGGGGCTGGAGCAGTGACTCAGCAGTTCGAGCACTTGCCTGGCGTGCACAAGGACCTGGGTTCAAACCCCAGCACCACATATACATCTATGTGTCAGAGAAACAAAACCAAATGAAAAGATAAAGTTGTTTCTGTCTCTCTAAAAAAATAATTTCTGAATACCTACTTGTGTTGAATATAGTTTCAGATATTAGGGATATGGTATGTAAAAGACAAAGTGCCTACTTTTATGGACCATAAAACTGTGGGAGAAATCAGACAGCTAACAAATAAATTATAAAATGTCAGAGCCAACACAGAGAATGAAAGCAGGATAGCTACTACTTTAAATTAGGCAGACAGAGATAGTGACACATTAAGGGGCTATTTATATGACTACAGCTCAAGAGGATGTGCATTCTGGGCATTTCAGGCAGTCAGTAACTAAGAAAGTCCTTTCAGTGAAAAGATGCCTGTTAAGTTGGTACTGAGAAACCAAAGACCACTTTAGCTGCTGTATTAGTTAACCTCAGAACCAAATACTCTCCATAAAATGCTCAAATCAGGGGCTGGAGCGGTTGCTCAGCGATTATGGCGCTTGCCTAGCATACACAAGTACATGGGTTCAAACCCCAGCACCCAGGTACACAACTGAGTGTCAGAGCAACGAAAGCCATGTGTAAAACTCAATAAAAATTGATCTCTGTCTCTCTCTCACCGTCCTTTTAAAAAAAATGCTCAAATCATCAGTTTGCTGTTAATGTAATTTGTCCGACTATCTTTAACTCCCCAATATACCAAAAACATAACAAATGTTTTATCACTGTGAAATAAGAACTTTCTCATTATATAATATTTGAAATATAGTAAAATACAATATATTTTACATAAATCTTGAAAATTACACGTTACTTTTAAAATTACTTATAACAAATTTATAATGTTCCATTATAATAAAATAATATCACAGAGTGTGGAAAATAGGAAGTCTGATGATCTATTTTCAGAAGATAGTTTTTAAGTTTCCTTTTATATAAAGGAAGCCATCTTAGGTGGGGAACCATACGGTCAGAGATAATCCATTTTTAAACTCCTTATCAGATATCCTGTTCCACCCATAGCTCTTTTCTATACCTGTCCCAATTTTATATTAGTCAATCATGCAGATTATACCCCTGAGCTCCTCCAATCAGAATGAAGGATACAACTGTGTCAGGTTAGAGATACAAGCAGGTGTGGTACCCACCCAAACGTGCTTGCTCATGAGATCCCCTCTGTGAGTTCACCCTTCTGTAGAAGTAAAGTCTGTCCTGCTCACACATTTGGGGCATGTGTTTGATTTTCTTATGGCACCTCAGAATTTTTAATAATTTTATTTCTAACACAGAGCACTAAGAAATTAATGTGCAGCCAGTTCGCAGCAGGCGTGAGATTATACACCCGTAATCTCAGCAGTTTGTGAAGCTAAGGCAGGAGGATCACAAGTTTAAAGCCAACCTCAGCAACTTAGTGAAGTCCCTGTCTCAAAAGAAAGAAGGGCTGGAAATGTAACTCAGAGGTAAAGCAACCCTGGGTTTAATCCTCAGTACAAAAAAAAAAAAAAGGCAGAAATTCGTGCACATTTACTACTGCCCAAATCCAATTTGTGTATGTATATATATATTCATATATCTGTACATATACATATACATATGCTTTTTTCCATCACTGGGGATTGAACCCACAGCCTTGCATAGGTTAGGTGAGTGCTCTACCAATGAGCGACATCCATAGACCTTTTTAACAATTTTCTTTTCTTTTTTTTTTTAAAAGAAAGAGGGGACAGTGAGAGAGAAAGAATCAATTTTTTATTTAGTTTTTCACATGGCTTTCATTGCTCTGAGACTTTGTTGTGTACTTGGTGCTGGGGTTTGAACTCACGTGCTTGTACATGCCAGGCAAGCACTGTAGCCACTGAGCCACTGCTCCAGCCCCTAACAATTTCATTTTGAGACAGGGTTTTTCTAAGGTAGCCCAGGCTGGCCTCTAATTTGTGACCTTCCTGCCTCAGACTCTCAAGTAAATGGTGTTACAGGTGTGTGCCACTGTGCTTGGTTTACTCTATTTCACTGCACAACTATCACCATTGTGTTAATATACACTTATAAGTTTTTCATGCATCCTAATCTTGCACCAAAGACACTTTAATAATAAATGATTTTTAAGCAATATTGGCACAATTTTTTTTAAAAAAAGCTTTGCATAATGGTCATATAACACCTTTTTGCAAAAATAATCTGGCATAAAATCTACAACTATGTTGTGAAATATGGTGTGTGCATATATGTATGGTATATATATGTGTGTGTATATATATATGGTATGTGTGTATATATGTATATATATAATATTCTTTTTTAGTCTTAAAATATACAATTTTCACATACTTTCAATCATTATACCAAACTTTTAATGAGAACCTCCAATGTGCTAGGTACAAGAACTTTAACTCATGTTATTTAATCCTTATTATTATTCACACCAAATGAAGAAACTAAGTTTTGGGACTTTAAATTAAAGAGACACAGTCTAAGTTGCCTTGAATTTGACATCCTCCTGCCTCAGACTCCCAAGTCTCTGGGACTATAAGCCATGGACCACTATGCCCAGCACCCATTCCTTTATAATTTTTTGAGATGGGGTCTCATTAAATTGCCAAGGCTGACCTCGAACTTATATTCCTTCTGTCTCGGTTTATTACAATTTTTGTTAACATTATCACAAAGCATTCTCTCAACCACAATTAGAGGTTACAAAACATTTCACTGAATTTCTATACAGTAGAACTGAACTGAAGCAAAATCAGTGTAAAGTGAAAATGATCAAAGGTATATAGTTACCCCAGTAGTCTCTAAAACCAACATAGCTACATTTTCCTATGCACGAAGAAACCTCTCTTACTTTGTCACCAAAAGTTTCCTTTTGGGACTATACTTTAAAAATAAAAACTGTAACATGAAATTTTTCCTGCCACACAAGTTTTATAAACCCATTTAACTGATATACAATTGGCAAATACAGAAATTATATCAGTCTAATATGGTAGTTGAATCAGTTCATAAATGATTTTTCCTAGGTAAGGGAAGTCAGAATAGTAGTCAAATTATGACTTTCAGCAAGAGAGGATATGGCTTTACTTCACTACTGTACAAAGGAGCTATTTTAGTTTTCAGAAGAAAAAAAAAAGATTAGCACTTGCCTACCATGTGTGAGTTGTGGGGCTCAAGCCCCAATATTGCAAAAACAAAAACAAAGACAAATGAGTACTTGTGCACATACATATACTCACAAAAGCAACCAAGAATGAAAGAAACTATTCCTCATGGGGCGGGGCATGTAGCTTAGTAGCAGAGTGCTTGCCTAGCATATGACAAGCACCGGGTACAATCCCTAGCTACCACAAAACCCAAAATAAATGGAAATTATTCATCCAGAGTCTGGCTAAGTGAAACAACTTCACATTAGGCCAAGCTGCAGTGAGTATCTGGCACATCTTGCCGAAAGCTGGTGTTGAATCCTGACCATTTATGGGTTCATGGGTTCCTGGCTTTTTTTTCTTTTTTTGGTCCTGGAGATTGAACCCAGAGCCTTGCACATGCTGAACACATGCTCTACCACTATGCTATACCTCCAACCTCCTTAGCTATATTATTCATTCACAAGCAGGCTGCACTGAAGGCTCTGACTAATAAAGTGTCAAAGGATCACAACCACATTCCTAGGATAGGATGCACAATTTTTTTTCCAAATTAGAGTGGAGAAACATATTTTCAGTGTGTCAGATTTTAACGTCTATGATTGGTAGTATTTTAAAAAGAGGGGGGGAAGAAAGAATCAATTTTTATTTAGTTTTTCATCTGATTTTCGTTACTCCGACACTATGTTGTGTATGTGGTGCTGGGACTAAACCCAGGTTCTCACACATGCCAGGCAAGCATCATAACCATGAGCCACTGCTCCAGCCCATGGGTAGGGTTTTTAAAGAATTTGAAACAACATATTTAGTAAAATGGGAGCAGCTCACTTTGTTGTGAGCTGCTCCTGGAATTGAACCCAGGTGTGCTTTACCATTGAGCTACATCCCCTGACATTTTTACAATTTTTACAATGTCTCTCCAAGTTACTGAGGTTGATCTTGAATCTGTTATTTTCTCACTCAGCCTCCTCAGTTGCTGGGATTCTATGCATGAGCCACTGTATCCAGCAGCCTGTTTTGATGAAACTCTTAAGCAAGGAAGCCTAATTCACAATGTATCTTAATTTTCTCTTACTTGTTTGGGGAGTACAGTGGTACTACCGTCAGTGATTTGACTTCTCCAAAAGGTAATCATTTGTAAAAATAATAATCAGAGAAAAACCAAGGATAATGGTATTTTGAAGCAAAGAGGTGTGGTAATATCTACAGGATTTGAGTCTCTACAGAGACTCAAAATATTTTCTGCATTTTGTGGAATGGGGACCCAAATGTGAACTATCTACAGACAACAGCTGCCGCTTAATAACTTTTTTTTTTTTGGTATTGGGAATTGAACCCAGGGCCTCATGAAAGCTAGAGAAGCACTCTACATTACATTACATTCTCCAGTCCTGTTTTATTTTTGAGACAGGGTTCCACTAAATTGCCAAAGCTGGCCTTGATTTGCAATCCTCCTACCGTGGCCTCCACAGTAGCTGGAATTACAGGTGTATGCCAGTGGACCCTATGCCATTAAAACTTTCATGCTAACAGCAGAGGTGGATCTCTCCACTTGAGCCACAATGGTCTTGAATGTTCTTGCAGTAAGTTAGCTTCAAAATAGCAAAGGCAACATAGTATGAATAGAATAAAATGTGTTTCATCATAGGAATCCAGGCAGAAAAGAGAGAGATAAAGAGATTAAAAGGGACTAAAGAATGGGAAAGACTTGGCACAGAGATCTCATAAAAGGAAATGTACAAATTAAATGGTCCAATAGGAGATCTGGAAAACCTTAAAAAGAAAGAAAGAAGCCTAAAATGCAGGAAAAAAAGAGAAAACTCTAATGACAAAAAAAGTGGACAAAAGGAGCTTCCATAAGAAATCTCACTCTGGAGAAAACTGCAAAGAATAAAGCTGGGCATGGTGGAATGTGCCTGTAATCCCAGCCAATTCAAAGACCGAGGCAGGAGGATCCAGAGCTCAAGGCCAGCCTGGGCAGTATAATACAGCCTCATTTCAAACCGAGAACCAAAGCCAGAAAAGTGGCGCACCACTGTAACCCCAGCGATTAGGCAGGCTGAAGCAGGACACCGCAAGCTCCAGGCCAGCCTCAGAAACTTAAGCAAGGCTCTAAGCCATTTATCGAGACCCTGTCTCAAAAAAAAAAGTGAAAAGCGCTGGGGATTTGGCTCAGAGGTTAAGTGTCCCTGGGTTCAATCCTCAGTACCAAGAAAAAAAAAGAACCAAAATAATTTTTTTTAAATTATAAAGAACAAAAAAAATTTTTTTAAAGAGAAAGGGACAGTGAGAGTGAGAGAAAGAGAAAGAGAGAGAGAGAGAGAGAGAGAGAGAGAATGAATTAATTTTATTTAGTTTTTCATGTGGCTTTCGTTGCTCCAAGACTTTGATGAGTATGTGGTGCTGGGGTTTGAACTCGCATTCTTGAGCATGCCAGGCAAATGCTGAAACCGCTGAGCTACCGCTCTAGCCCCCCCCCAAATTATTTTTAAAAAAATAAATTATAAAGAACAAAAAGTCTCCCTCCAGAATTATGCACAAATAACCTCAACAAGCGAGGCATGGTACCACATGTCTGTAATCCCAGTGGCTCAGGAGGATGAGGCAGGAGGGCAGGAGGATCACAAGTTCAAAGCCAGCTCAACAAACAAGCAAGGTCCTAAAAAATTAGTAAAACCTGTCTTGAAATTTAAAAACTGGAAAGTTTGGGGATGTGGCTCAGTGGTTAAGCACTGCTGGTATCAAAAACAAAAATAAAACAAACAATAACAAAAAATAAAGCCACACACACAGACACAAAACTAAACAAGAATTTATTTGGTATTCTTCCACATTTGTTTAAGAACCTCATACGTGTTGAAAGTTTCTGTGCACTGCCAAAGATGGAGGTACAAAACCATAGTTTTAAAAAGAGGTTTTAAAGTCAGAGGTGTCTGATATGGGCTCAAGGCCTTTCTTACTACTCTCTGAGGTAGAGTTTTAAACTATGAAAGAGATCAATACAACCTATTATGAACCTTAAGGTTACTGCATAGATTAAATGAAAAAATAAACAGAAAGATACACACAAAGAATTCAGTACTTGTTTTCAGATAACTGATAGTATAGCTAATATTATTTGCTTAATTAAGAAAGTAACTTCACAGAAATTCAGCACTTTCTAATGAACATGATTTATATCCTACTAGAATTGAACACTAAAACTTCACTTTGGCCTTTTTTTTTTTGGTACCAAGAATTGAACCAAGGGATGCTCAACCTCTGAGCCACATTCCCAGCCCTTTTTATATTTTATTTTGAGATAGAGTCTTGCTAAGGTGCTTCAGGCCTTGATAAATTGATTAGGCTGGTTTTGAACTTGCAAACCCCTACCTCAGTCTTCTGAGTTGTGGGGATTACAGGCGTGTGCCACTGTGCCCAGATCACTTTGGACTTTCAACTTAGAAGAAAGACCTTTAAAAACAACCATACTCTTTTAATATTTTGGATTTAATATTACTGTTTATATTGTTCATTTTTCTCTATATACTATACAATGCAATGCTTTTATGTTTCATACCTCAAAATTTATATTCTACTTCTAAAATTCAGGTATTTAAGCTCCTTTCTATTTATGAGCAGATTTGCCTGTTTATCAGTGGCATTTTATACAACTGATCTCTTTATTTTCTAACCAGAACTTGAATTAATATATTATCTTATCTTCCCCCGCCCCCAACAGATTGCTTCATTCTCTTATTTTTTATGGTTATCTTTTAGAATCTACAGGTAGAAAAATACCCGTATCTCCAAGTTAGAACGGGCAGCACCGGGGCTGGAGTCCATGGCTCAGCAGTTGCACAGCTTGCCCGGCATGTTCAACAACCTAGGTTCAAATCCCCCAGCACCACATACACAACTAAGTGTCAGAGAAACAAAGACCAGATGGAAAAATAAATAAAATTGATTCTTTCTGATTCTCTCCTTCTCTCTCTCTAAAACAGAACCAAGATCATACCCTGTTCATTCTTCTTCTTTTTAGTATAGGAAGGGAAAGTGGTAGAAGGCAGAAAGTAACAGGGTTTTTTTGTTTTGTTTTGTTTTTATGTCTTCATTTTTCTGTCCTTGCTAGTCTTTTAGCTATGGTGAAAATTGATTTTGTTATGTTATTCTCTTTCAACCCAACTTTAACAAGGGAGTTTTTAAAAATTCTTAGTGTGTATGTGCATGCACACACTGGGGAGTGAACCACTAACCTATACCATACCAAGCTTTTATATTTTTAGAATTTTTGGATACAGGGTCTTGCTAGTCATGGAGGCTGGCCTCAAATATGCAATCCTTCTGCTTTAGCCTGGAGAAGCTGCTATTATGGGCATGCAGCACCATACTCTGGTAAAAAAAAAAATTTTTTTTTTTTGCTACTGGGGATTAAACCCATAAGCTGCCACTGAGCTATATCCCCAGTCCTTTTTATTTTTTATTTTGTGCCACTATGTCAGGTAGAGAGAAGTATGTAGGGAGTTTAGTCTTACTTCTAATTTTATTTTAAAGAAATATTTGCCAGGCACAATGGCACACACCTGTAATCCCAGCAGCTTGGGAGGCTGAGGCAAAAGGATCACAAGTTTGAGGTCAGCCTCGGGAACTTAGTGAGGCCCCAAGCAACTTAGCAAGACCCTATCTCAAAAAAAAAAACAAAACAAAACAAAACAAAAAACAACCAGAAAAGAAAAAAGAAAACTGGACTGGGGATGTAGCTTAGTGGTTCAATCCTAACACCAAAAGCAAAAAAAACTCAAGTATTAGACTAGGAGAGAAAAATGCCCATGATTTAAGTTTCTAAACATCACTGAAATAAACATTCTCCTGGTAAAATACAACTGCATTAAGACTAAGTCAACACTTCTGTAACTCAATGAGAGAATTAAAATCACAGGAAGTACACATGCCAAGGGACTAAGTAAACCTTTGTCATGAGCACCCCAAAATGGACATTCTTTGTACTGCAGTCATGTCAGCCTTGAACATAAAAAACCTTGCCAGTTTACAATGAAACTTACTAAACTTACTAAAACTTACCTAGATACTGATGAGGCAGCAGTGGAGTTTGAACTATTGTTTTTGTCCATAAAGCCTTAGGGGCCACAGAAGTGGTTTCCTATTTTTACAGATGATGAGAACAAACCCTACCAATTTAGAAATCAAAGAAGGTAGTAAGGAGCTGGAGCTGAGGCTCAGTGGTTAAGGCGCTTGCCTGGCATGTGCAAATACATGGGTTCAAACCCCAACACCCACGTACACAACTAAGTGTCAGGGCAACGAAAGTCATGTGAAAAACTCAGTAAAAATTGATTCTCTTTCTCTCTCTCTCACTGTCCTTCTCTCTTTAAAAAAAAAAAAAAAAGGTAGTAAGGAAATCTTATTAAAATTGCTGCCAGGCCTGATGGCACATGCTTCTAATCGCAGCTGCCTAGGGGGCTAAGGCAGGAGGATTACAAGGTCAGTATGGATAAATCAGCAAGCCCCTGTCTCAAAATAAAATAAAAAATGGCTGCGCTATAGCTTGGTGGTAGAGCTCTTGCCTAGCAATGAACAAGGTCCTTAGTTCCAGAAAAGGAAAGAAAAAAAAAGGGCATGTGAGAAATTTATGAAAAGTATTGAGAGTCTGGAGTGGTGGCTCAGAAGTTACAGTGCTTGCCTGGCATGCCTGAGGATGCGAGTTCAAACCCCAGCACCACGTATACAATGAAGTGTTGGAACAAGAAAAGTCACATGAAAAACTAAATAAAATTGGTTAAAAAAAAAAACTATCGAAAAGCTTTACAAGCACAATCCCTGCTAAATATTCATTTAAATACATTTAAATTTTTTCATTTTCAGTGAATAAGAATCTGTAATTATTAAGTTTGTATGTAACTGCACTATTACAATGGTTTTGAAGAAGCTTATGAAGTTTTTTTTTATTTAGACAGAAGTCATTTTCACAGCTCTAAAATGTAAAAATTTAATGAAGTATCTCCCTCCTGCTCTTTTTCTAACCCCCACCCCGCTGCCACTAGATAACCTGTGTAGTGGCTTTTAAGGCTCTAAAAGGAGACCAACAGGCTGCAGAGCACAAAGTGATATCCAAGAACCAGCACACGGCCTACAGCTAAACTGCCAATGCTGAACGTGCCTCTGCCACTCTCCAGTCAGGTCCAAAACCTGGAATAAGTCACTTCATCTCAGTACTTCAGTTTCCTCCGCTACTAAGGAAACCCTAATCCTTACATCAGAGTCTTTTTATGGGTTAGGCTCCCATAAATCCCTCTGATTATAACCACTGTCTGAGATATACGCCCTTCAACTTTTTTATACATCTACAAACATACTATACCTCACCGATATATATAGACATACACACACCTCAGAAATATCTCTATGGCTTTCATGAGCATTTCTGAAAATCTAAAGTCACTTTTCCTTTATACTTACAATAGTTTTTATACTGCTGTTCAAGACATAATGGTTCGGGGCTGGAGCGGTGGCTCAGCGGTTTCGGCGCTTGCCTGGCAAGCACAAGGACCCGGGTTCAAACCCCAGCACCACGTACACAACAAAGTGTTGGAGTAACCAAGGCCATGTGAAAAACTAAATAAAGTTGTTTCTCTCTTTCTCTGTCTCTCTCACTGTCCCTCTCTCTTTAAAAAAAATAATAATAAATTTAAAAAAAATGACATAATGGTTCACCTTTCTTTTTTTTAAGGAGAAAGGGTCAGTGAAAGAGAGAGAGAGAGAGAGAGAATTTTTATTTAATTTTTCACATGGCCTTTGTTGCTCCAACACTTCATTCTGTACATGGTATTGGGGTTTGAACTCACATACTCGCTCGCTCATGCCAGGCAAGTGCCATAACCACTGAGCCACCGCTCCAGCCCCAGTTCATTTTTTCTTGATATATACTATCTTTTGTTAATATTATTCCTGTGTTCCACGTAATGTTCTGGCTTTGAACTATATCTTGTCAGATACTAAGAATATCAGATTCTTTTGGGCAGCTTTTTTCCACTCCTTTATAATATTTAATATTTTGTTTTCAGTCCCTGTCTCCTTAGAAATTGAATTTTTAAACTCCAATCGCAATTTTTATTAAGAGAGAGGGACAGGGGTTGGGGATTTAGCTCACTGGCAGAGCACTTGCCTAGCATGTGCAAGGCCCTGAGTTTGGTCCTCAGCCCTGAAAATAAAAAAGAAGAAGAAAAAGAAAAAAAATGAAAAAAAAAAAAAAAAAAAGAGAGAGAGGGACAGTGAGCAGGAGAGAGAGAAAGAATCAATTTTATTTAGTTTTTCATGTACCTTTCATTGTTCTGAAGCTTCGCTGTGTATGTGGTGCTGGGGTTCAAACTCTCGTACTTGCACATGCCAGATAAGCACCATAACCACCAAGCCACTGCTCCAGCCCTCCAATTGCATTTAATAGGGAATATAATCCATACATAGATTTCATGCTTTCTTATTAACTGTGTCTCTTTTTTCTTCTTGCCTGTCTTCATAGGCTTCTTTGGATTTCCTTTATTATGACTGCTTTTAAACCTAATTATCTCATAGTAAGGTCTCAAATGCATCAGTACCACCCACTAGGGCATTCTGGATATCTAAGAGATTTTTGGTTGCTGTGATTTGCTTGCAACCCATATGACTTTCAAATATTCTATGAGGTCTTCAGCTAAGCCTATAATCTTACTACATTTCATAGAAAGAGAAAGTATTTTAAAAATGGTTTAACTTTACACAGAATTTTCAAGGAATTTAACTTGATTTTAGCATTTAAATCAGGAAAAACTGTACTTAGTTTCATTTAAAAGCTTTACCAAGATTCTCACCATTTCAGAAAATCATGTCACTGACATTTAAGATGAACACAACCAATACACATTCATAATGAATTCATATTAAAAGTATCCCTTTCATCTTGTCTTCTAGTGTAGATACATGCCTGAGTACATAGTGGCCCTCTTACTTTTTTCAATTTCTTTGCATATTTTTCTCTTGCCATTCTATTAATGAAGGACTAGGTCAGGAAATATATATATATACACACACACACACACACACATACTATATATATATAAACATATACTGTATATATATTACATATATATAATATATATAAAATATATATATATAAATAGCTTCCCCAAACAAGAAAGCATGCAGGCAGACCAAAGTGCCTCAAGCAGGCAAAGTTCCTTCTATTGTCCAGAGCCAGTTCTTTTTTTTTTTTTTTTCCTTTC
Organism: Aplodontia rufa; assembly: GCA_004027875.1. NCBI lineage: Eukaryota > Metazoa > Chordata > Mammalia > Rodentia > Aplodontiidae > Aplodontia > Aplodontia rufa. The sequence continues at coordinate 63,897 of PVKS010001606.1, read as the reverse complement.
TTTCTTTTCTTTTTCTTTTCTTCCAGTACTGGGATTGAACTCAGGGACTCAGTTATATCTCCAGCTCTTTTTATTTTGAGACTGACTTGCCCAGGGTGGCCTCAATACTGCCTGCCTCCAAAGTAGCTGGGATTACAGGTCTGTGCCACCACACTGGCTTGCATTCTTTCTTTACCTTTCTACTTTACAAACACTTCAGAAGTTTGGGGTTACGTTGGCTTTCTTAGTCCCTAATATCCAGCCTGGAGCTCTTTCCAGGCATTACCTACTTCCTTCTTTTTAAACTGGGGATCAAAGTCAGGGGAGCTTTACCAGTGAGCTACATCCCCAGCATTCTTTCTTCTTCTTCTTTTTTTTTTTTTTTTTTTGAGAGAGATTATCACTAAGTTACCAAAGTTAGCCTTGAATTTTTGATTCTCCTGCTTTAGCCTGTTGAGTCACTGGGACTCAGCACCCAGCTGCATATGGCTATCTTAATAAAGCCTTTTCTGTTTAAATTAGCCAGAACTTCTATAACTATAATGAAGAACCTTAATGGACATCATTACTAAATCAGCAAGAGAAGTTAAATTGTGAATTAATACAACTTTTAAGTGCAAACTTTGTGCAGGAGTGAACCCATTATGGAAAAACATGAGCATTTCACAAATTTGCATGTCATCCTTGCACAAGGGCCATTTTAATCTCTGCATAATTTCAGTTTTAGTATATGTGCTGCCAAATTGAGCACTAACAGTTTTATCCTTCTTTTTTTTTTTGAGATGGAGTCTCATTAGCTACCCAGGCCAGCCTTCAACCTAGGATCATTTCACCTCAGCCTCCTGAGTACCTCCTGAGTAGCTGGGATTTTAGATGTGTGCCATTGTGCACATCTAAATACAACTTCCTTAAAAGGTACATAAGAAACAACAGATTTATGTATAGTTTTGTTTGCTTCAGCATTATCTGTAGTAGTATATATTTTATTATCCATGAAAAAGAACTAATGAAAATACTAATGCAAACCCCATCCATTTCCACAGAACAGGCAAAAATAAACCACAATCTTCAAATTTCCCAAGTTTCTATGCACTATTAGCATTTTTTTTTAAACAGGGGATTGAACCTTTGGGCACTTAATCACTAAGCCACATCCCAGCCCTTTTAATTTTTTAGTTAGAGAAAGAATCCTGCTAAGTTGCTCAGGGTCCTGTTAAATTGCTGAGGCTAGTTCTGAATTTGCAGTCCTCCTGCCTCAGCCTCCTAAACTGCTGGGATTACTGGTCTGTGCTTCTGGCTTTAAATCCTTAGAAATTGAGGTTGGGGATTTAGCTCAGTGGCAGAGTGTTTGCCTAGCATGCGCAAGGCCCCGAGTTTGGTCCTCAGCCCTGAAAAAAAAAAATTCCTTAGAAATTGATAATACAAGAGCCTGCAAGAAAACCTGATTTTATTACATGAGATCAAAAATAACAAGGGGTTGGAGCAGTGGCTTGGCGGTTGCGGCGCTTGCCTGGCATGCACAAGTACACGGGTTCGAACCCTAGCATCCATGTACACAACTAAAGGTCAGAGCAATGAAAGCCATGTGAAAAAACTCAATAAAAATTGATTCTGTCTCTGTCACTGTCCTTCTCTCTTAAAAAAAAAAATGAAAATTTGAAAATTCCAAATTACTACTTAAATTAATGAGATATTACTTTATTACAAGGATGAACTCATTTCCATTTTTAGAGAATGAGACTAAATCTCTTTTCTGTCATTAAATTGTAACATACCACTTCTACATCTCTGAATTTTCTTTTTTTCTTTTTTTAAAATTTTTTTATATTCTTTTTTTTAATTAGAAGAATATAGAAATACAGTTGAGGGGGAAACATTACCAAAACATTAGCAATCAATGGATATAAACTTTGTTATCGAGGGGAAAAACCAGATCATGGATAACCACCTTGGATTTTACCTACTGCAGTTTCCCCCAGAAGAACTCATGCGTTAAATGGGTAGTTCATGGAGGAATGACATCGACTTCTGGGATGGTTCCCCCATCTTCCCAATCTCCAGACTCCTATGAGTTCTTCATATGCCCTCCCCCTCCCTACACCTCCAAGTATCCTACAGAGCCATCCCCCTAATGCTCTGAAAGTCATTCAATTTGCAGTTTTGTTAGGTTAGCTGTCTGACATACTGCTTCCCCATGTATGCTAGCATCAACAGATGAGAGAAACCATTCGGCCCTTGAGTCTCTGAGATTGGGAGACTTCACTTAGCATAATTCTTTCCATCTCCATCCATTTGATTTCAAAAGACATAATATCATCCTCTCTAATGGCCGAGTAGTATTCCATAGTATATATGTACCAAAGTTTTTGTATCCACTCGTCTAGTGAGGGGCATCTGGGTTGGTTCCATAACCTAGCTATAGTAAATTGAGCTGCTAAAAACAATGATGAAGCTGCATCACTATAATATGCTGATTCTAAGTCTTTTGGGAAAATTCCCAGGAGTGGGATAGCTGGGTCGTAAGATGGTTCCATCCTTAATTTTTTGAGGATTCTCCATACAGCTTTTCATAGTGGCTGAACCAGTTTGCAGTCCCACCAGCAGTGTAGTAGTGTTCCTCTTTTCCCACAACCCCTCCAGCATTTGTCGTTGTTTGTATTTTTCATTTTTGCCACTCTAACAGGAGTGAGGTGGTATCTCATTGAAGTTTTGATTTGCATTTCCCTTATAACTAATCTCTGAATTTTCTGAGCACACAGGCATTTAAATTTTGGTAATTGTATCTAATAAAGAAAAACTCAATGCCCACCACAAAAAGAAAAAGAAAAACTATCCTAAGTTACATTTAAAATAGAGTGGGAATTATCTGAGAATTCAATACATCTATATGATAACAGATACTCGGGCTGGAACCGTGGCTTGGAGGTTGCAGCACAGCACTTGCCGGGCATATCCAAGTATGCAAGTTCAAACCCCAGCGCCACGTACACAACAAAGACTCAGCAATGAAATCTACATGAAAGACTAAATAAAAATTGTTTCTCTCTCACTGTCCCTTCCTCTTAAAAAAAAAAAAAAAAGATAATAGGTACTGAGAAAAAAGTCCTCTGAAGGAAGTAGAAGATAATTGAGTACTAGAAGTAGAAAAGCCGATTGTGACTGGAGGAGGGAGGTGGGGGGGGGATACTGGAGGTGATATTGACCAAACTGTATTGCTATATTGTGTGCATCTATGAATATGTGAAAATAAATCCCATCATTATGTACAACTATAATGCACCAATAAAAATAAGAAAAAAGCCTATTGTGTCGTACAAGAATATACTGATGTTAAATGGATAGTTTTTATTAAATAACCTTTTCCTGGTAAGATAATCTCAGAAAACTATATGAGAATTCTTACCCCATTTACTGTATAGTTTTCTGTCATTAAATTTTCTTTAAAGACTTTTTTTTTTAGAGAATTTTATTTTCTCATCTGGTTTTTGTTTTTTGGACACTTAGTTGTGTATGTGGTACTGGGGTTCAAACCTGGGTCCTCACACATGACAAGCAAGCACTCCAACTGCTGAGCCACAGCTCCAGCCAAGACATCATCATTTTTTATAAACATTCAGTTAAGATTCCATCACATGCACGTGCCACAATATAACTGCTTTACTGATAGTCATTTATATTTACAACTTTTCACTACTACAAATACTTCTAAAGTAAACAACAGGATACACAAATTATTGAATTTCCAAACTTAAAAGAGCTTGTTTAGAGTCAGGTACGGTGGCACACACCTGTAAACGCCGCAACTACAGAGGCTGAAGTAGGGGGCTCCCAAGTTTGAGGACAGCCTCAGTAATTTAGTGAGGCTCTAAGCAACTCAGTGACACCCTGTCTCAAAATTAAAAAATTAAGAAAGGGCTGGGGATGTGTAGCTCAGTGGTAAAGTGGCCCTGAGTAGTTTAATCCCCAATGTGTATGTATGTGTGTGTATACACACATGTTATATATATAAAATCTTGTTTAGAAAGCACTTAAATATCAACAAAGCAGATTGGCTTAATAATAATGACTGATTTGAATAAAATAAAAAAGAAATAGGCATAAAATTAAAACTACAAAACTACAAAGAGAAGTTCAATCCAAAGAAATGTTCATCAAACCCAGTCAGAAAGTTTCTTAGTGAATCTAAGAAGTTTCTCTTTTTCTTTGGCATGTTCAACCATACTATCACCATGTTATACATGAAAGAAGTACCCTACCACTAATTTTATATTGTGTGAAAATATCCACCATAAACTAAAGAATACAAATTTTTAAAGGATTTAAAATCTAAAATCTGGGGGCCGGAGCAGTGGCTCAGTGTTTCGGTGCTTGCCTGGCAAGCACAAGGACCTGGGTTCTAACACCAGCACCACGTACACAACTAAGTGCTGGAGCAACTAAGGCCATGTGAAAAACTAAAATAAAGCTGTTTCTCTCTTTAAATAAATAAAATAAAATAAAATAAAATCTAAAATCTATTTTTATCTAATTCCAAAGTACTTCAAATTATGATTGCTATAAACAATGTTCTATTAACATAGATTACTATAAATTGCTGTGCCCCTGTACACCCCAAGTTAAACATGGCTTTTTGTGTGTGTGGGGGAGGTACTGGAGATTAAACCTGGGGTGCTCTATTACTGAGTCATATCCCTATCCCTTTTTTACTTTTTCTTTTCCTTCCCCTCCCTTCCCCTTCCCTTCCCCTTTCCTTTCCCCTTCCCTTCCCCTTCCCTTCCTTTCTTTCTTTTTGGTACCAGGGACCGAATCCAGTGATGCTTAACCATTGAGCAACATCCCTAGCCCTTTTATTTTTTATCTGGAGATAGGGTTCTTACTAAGTTACTGAGGGGCCAAGTTGATGAGGCTGGCCTTGAACTTGTGGTCCTTCTGCCTCAGTCTCCCAGCCACTGGGATTACAGGTGTGCACTACCACTCCTGACCCTTTTTTATTTTGAGACAGGGACTCGCTAAATTGCCAAGGCTATCCTTGAACTTGCAACCCTGGTGCCTCAGGCTCTCAAATCATTGGGATTACAAGTGTGAGCCACCATACCCAGTTTACTTTTTGTTTTTAAAATCACAGTGTTTTGAAAAGTTTTTGCTTTATATTGGATTAAATTTAGACTTGAGAGGCTGGGAGTGTAGCTCAGTTGCTTATCAGGCAAGAGACCCTAGGTTTTATTCTTAGCATAAGCAAACAAACAGAACTATCCGGTTTTTACTTCATAAAAAAGGAGGAGAAAGGGCTGGAGCGGTGGCTCAGAGGTTTCGGCGCTTGCCTGGCAAGCACGAGGACCCAGGTTCAAACCCCAGCAGCAGGTACACAACTGAGTGTTGGAGCAACCAAGGCCATGCGAAAAAACTAAATAAAGTTGTTTCTCTCTTTCTCTGTCTCTCTCACTGTCCCTCTCTCTTAAAAAAAAAAAAAAAAAAAAAAAAAAAAGGAGGAGAAATTTTCTTTGTTTTGTCTTGGTGCCAGGGATTGAATCCAGAGGTGTTTAACTACTGAGTCTTATCCCCATTCCCTTTTTATTTTTTATTTTGAGACAGGGCCTCATGAAGTTGCTGAGGCTGGCTTTGAACCTGCAATCCTCCTGCCTCAACCTCCCAAATCCCTGGGATTACAGGCGTATGCCACAGTACCCATCCTCTTTCAGACATTCTTAAGGATCACAAGTACTGGTATATGCTAATTCAAAAAGATTGTATCATTAACAAAAAACATATTTCTAATAATTATATATAAAAACATTGAATTAACAGAAAATCTACTTAATCTCAACTATTAGAATATTTGATCACATATTTATACCTGCTTTAAGTGGCTCTTGAGAATATATACCTGTATAAAACTGCTTTAAAACAACAAACTAGCCAGGTATACAGACACATGCATATGATCCCAGCAATTTAGGAGCCTGAGGCAGGAAGATCCCAAGTTCAAAGCCAGCCTCAGCAATTTAGTGAGGCCCTTAGCAACTTAGCAAGACCTTGTCTCAAAATAAAATATAAAAAAGGGCTGGGGATGTAGTTCACAGGTTAAGTGCCCCTGGGTTCAATTCCTGATACCTCAAAATAAATAAATAATAAAATAACAAACTATTTGGGCACGGTGGCATATACCTATAATCCCAGCAATTTGGGAGGCTGAAGCAGGAGGATCTCAAGTTCAAGGCTAGCCTCAGCAACTTAGCAAGATCCTATATGAAAATAAAAAACAGAAAGAGCTGGGGATGTTAGTCAGTGGTTAAGCACATCTGGGTTCCATCCTTAGTATCAGAAAATTTTTTAAAATTAAAAATAAACTGTTATAATGTTGAATAAAAATGTACTTTGGGCTGGGGGCACAGCCCAGTGAGTTGCAGAACATTCGCATAGCATGCACAAGGCTCTGGATTCCATCCCTAGTATCATATACACACACAAAAATATGTAAATAGGAACTGTGGCTTCAAAGCAGTTCAGCAGGCAAAGCAGCACAACGAAACTAATTTAATTGTATAATATACAGTAGCAAAGATTATATATGAATGTATTATTTACTTATGAGAACAAATTTCACCAACATAAGTCTCCATAAAAACAGTAATCTGTTTTCATTTCTAATAAAAGAACTGCTGGCAAATACTTTGCTATAATTTAATCTACTATGGAATTCCAATTAGGAAATCTTTTTTAATGACCATCAAATGAAAACCTTCAATAACTAATATTCTCAGAAAAACAGGATAGGAGGGGTTGATGGTGTGGCTCTGTGGTAGAGCTCTTGCTTAGTTGATTCGAGGCCTTGTAGGTTCAATTCCCAGCACCACAAAAATTAACAAAAATACCAAATCAACTTAAAAAAAAAAAAAAAAGGATCAATTCTGAAAGGGACTGTTCTGTTCATCTCACCAGATTGATCAGTCTTCTCATTGCATGTTCATGAGAGCAAACACATTCACAGGGATCGAATCCACCTTCTGCCATGATTACCCAGCTTGATTTTACTTGACTGTTTAAATCTAGAAGGAAAAGAAAAAAACAGTATAAGACTACTATCTATTCTCTTAAGCTTTGAAAAATTCACACTGTACAAATTCATAAGGCTTTTTTTTTTTCTGAGAGAAGGGACAGTAAGAGAGAGAGAGAGAGAGAGGGAGGGAGGGAGAGAAAGAGAATCAGATTTATTTAGCTTTTCATGTGTCTTTTGTTGTTCCAATACTGTGTTATGTACGTAGTGCTAGGGTACAAACCTGTGTCCTCACCCGTGTCAGGCAAGTGCCATAATGGCTGAGTTACCATTCCAGCCCTGATAATAGTTTTAACTATATACAGTTCTATTTAAAAATGGCCTATACCTGTGCACTATTACTAAGCCTATCAGGAATGTATACGAATTATGGATCTATAAAAGTGAATGATTACTTCCTGCCATCAGACCAATTTCCTAAAAATGCAAACACCTTCAGATGCTCTAACTGGCCCCACGTAGGATGCTAGAGCCTCTTCTGTTAATTACTTCTTCATCTTTTAGTAGTTCTAATAATCAAAATTTAAAGCAACTGTTAAATTAGTCTGAAAGAAAAAAATTAAGTATCTTCAAAGATGCCAGGGTTTATGGAGATAAATTATTGACAGTAGCTAGGAAATAGCTGGATAGATTCTGAAAAACAAAGATGAGGGGCCAGCAGCCCAATTTAATCTTCTCTCTAAAACAATTTTTAAAAACTAGACAAAATACATGAACAACTTTTTCAAAACTCTGAACATCAGGCAATGAAGATGACAGATTTCTGAAAGATGGGAGAATGTGTAATGACTGATTCAGTTTAGTGCCTGGAGGAATTTTTAGGTCAAAGTAGAGGTAATGGTCTGAAATGAGACCAGAGAGGCTAGAAGGAGCCAGGCCACACAGGATCTTTCAGGTCATGTTGGGGTTAGGTCTTTATCCAGAGAGCAATAAAACCCTGGAACTTTATCCTAGCATGTTTTTGAAAAGATCACCGTGGCTGTAATATGGAAAACTAAGAGAATTCTGAATAGATATAGGGAACTTAATTAAAATGATCTTTCAACAGGACAGTTATAATGGTACATGTTATAGAAACATATAGATTTTGATGACAGAACTCCAAATCACTGAGAAGAAAACAAAGTTTCCATAAATTGTGTTCAGATGGCTGGCTCTCTTAGTATCCTCATTCCTTACTCAAAAAAAAAAAATTCTAGACCCATGAATGCCTTAACTTTTTAAAATGAGGTTACACGTAGGATTAGTCAACTGGAACAAAGGATCAGACTAGTGTCCACAAACTGACCCATATATATAAACACAAGAAAATGACATAGGAAGACATAAATGGTAAGAAACCATGAAAGAAATTATCAATAATTTTAACAATCAAAAGCAATAATAAACCAAAATGCACTATAAATGGAAAAGACAAACTTAGAAAAACATCTGCAATAGGGCTAATTTTCTAAATTTACAGAGAACTGTGAAAAATCAGTATGAAAGTAGCAATCTAATGGAAAAATGAACAAAGATTACATTCACAGAAATAAACAGAGCCAATAAGAAACACAAAATGGCAGAAGTATAAATCCAAACAGTGTCACTTCTGCCTATAAGAAGAGGGGCTGGAGCAGTGGCTCATTTGTTGTGGCACTTGCCTGGCATGCTCAAGAATGCAGGTTTGAACCCCAGCACCATGTATACAACGAAGTGTCTGAGCAACCAACGCCACATGAAAAACATTAAATTGATTCCCCTTCCTCTCTCTCACTGTCCCTCTCTCTTAAAAAAAGACTGGTGGGGCTGGAGCAGTGGCTTGGTGGTTACGGCGCTTGCCTGGCACGCTCAAGTACACATGATCAAACCCCAGCACCCACATGTACAACTAAATGTCAGAGCAACAAAGGCCATGTGAAAAACTCAATAAAAAAATTGATTTTCTCTGTCTCTCTCTCTCACTGTCCTTCTCTCTTTAAAAAAAAAAAAAAAAAAAAAAAAGACTAGTGACTCATGTTTATAATCCCAGCTACTTGAGATGCTAATGCAGGAGAATCCCAAGTTCAAGGCCAGTCTGGGCAATTTAACAAGCCCGTCTCAAAAATGAAAATAAAAAAGGTTTAGGGATGTAGCACACTGAGAGTATGCTTGCCTAAGAAGCATAAAGCCATGGATTCAATTCCTAGTACCCCCTCACAAAGAAAAAAATTAACAAAACTTGGACATTCATACTCAAACCAAGTATGCGAATTCGGTAGCAGGGGTGGATTGGGGGTTCCTGGGGAATGAAAACCAGGGTTTTGTGCTCTACCACTGAGCCACACCCCCAGCCATTTTTATTTGTTATTTTGAGACCAGGTCTCAAGTTCTTGCAAAATTGCTAAGGACACCTCACTAAGTAGCTGAGGCAGATTTTGAACTTGTAATCTACCTGCCTCAGCCTTCTGGAGTCACTGGGATTGTAAGCACTTGACACTGCTCCCAAGCCCCACATCTTATTGAATTTTGGTTTTGTTTGTGGTATTGGGGATCAAACCCAGGGCCTAATGCATGTTAGGCAAGCTCTGTACCACTGAGTCACATCCCCAGCTCCCCCATACATTTTTTAAAAAATGATAAACTTTCATATTATTGGACTACACATATCCAGAAAATCCTGAAAGTAAATATAATTTACCTTTGTAGATAGATAAAATTCACCCTTGAAAGTCTATTTCTTCTCTACCCTTGGAAGTCAAATACTGTTTATGCAATCATTTAATTCTGGAAAATTCATAATCATATATATATGGACATTTATATTTGCTATGGGATGTAATATAGAAGAATCAAGAGACTGGGATGTGGGCAATCTGGGAGTACCATGGTTTAGGATCAAATGCAGATCTTTTTTGTTACTTTATACACACATTTATGGTTGTACAACAGCTTAACTCATTAATAAAAAATTTTAAAAAAAAGAAAGTCTATTTCTCAACTGAGCAGAGACTATGTTGGTGTGGATATAACCAAGTAGAGACTAACAAAACTGGTCCTTCATCCTCCCTATCTGTATCCCCCAGATCAATGAAGGTTGGTTAAAATTAAAAGATATTCCACTAAGATTTTTTAAAAATAAATGCAAATACCAAAATGCTGAATACTTTCCTAGTCTCATAGCCTCTGAATGTGGAAATGTTAAGAAAGCATTAGCATAATTTAGCTGAAGGAAGGAATGTTTTTTTTTTTAGGGGAATTTTTAAAATTAGAAGTATATAGAGATACAATTGAGGGGGAAACATTATCAAACCAACAGTAATAAATGTATATATACTTTGTTATCCAGGGGTAATGCCAAAACATGGATGACCACCTTGAGTTTCACCTGTTGCAGTTTCCCCCAGAAGAGCTCATGCGTTAAATGGGTATCTCGTGGAGGAATGACATCGGCTCCTGGAATGGTTCCCCCATATTCCCACTCTCTAGTCTCCGATGAGTTCTTCATACACCCTCCCCCCTTTCCCATCCCCCTCCTCACACCTCCAAGTATCCTAGGGAGCCATCTCCCTATTACTCTGAGAGTCATTCAATTTGAAGTATTGTTAGGTTAGCCGTCTGCCCTACTGCTTCCCCCATAATAGCAATCACAGATGAGAGAAACCATTCGGCCCTTGAGTCTCTGGGATTGGGAGACTTCACTTAGCATAATTCTTTCCATCTCCATCCATTTGATATCAAAAGCCATAATATCGTCTTCTCTAATGGCCGAGTAGTATTCCATTATATATATGTACCAAAGTTTTTGTATCCACTCATTGAGTGAGGGGCATCTGGGTTGGTTCCATAGTCTAGCTATAGTAAATTGAGCTGCTATAAACATTGAGGAAGCCACATCACTATAATACGCTGGCTGATTCTAACTCTTTTGGGAAAATACCCAGGAGTGGGATAGCTGGGTCGTAAGGTGGTTCCGTCCTTAATTTTTTGAGGATTCTCCACACTGCTTTCCATAGTGGCTGAACCAGTTTGCAGTCCCACCAGCAGTGTAAACAGTGTTCCTCTTTTCCCACAGCCCCTCCAGCAACTGTCGTTGTTTGTAGGTTTTATCATGGTACCATGCATCAAAATGGTAAAACACTGTTATTTTCAATTGTTTTTATTTTTTATCCATTTGATTTACAAAACTAGGTTTTATCCCTTTCCCTTGGAAAAAAACAGATTCTTCAGGGCAGGAACATATCTTAGTTGTCACTGTCTCTAAACACCTCATTTGGTACTTCACTGTATTCATGAATAAACATTTACTGAATTCTTGACAATATTAATTCTCTATCTATGTCAGAAACATGCAAACAAACTAGAATTTTTAATTATATTCCAGTCTTAACTAACCTCAAGTAAATAAAAAAGTATATTTATAAAGACATTCCTGAGTAGTGCTGTGCTTCTGTGGAACTTCCTTTATGTAAACTTGAACTGTTTTAAATACTACTGTTCCCAGTTAAAAATCACTTTTGATAAAGGGTCTATTTAGTGAAATAAAAGGATGCTCCAGAGAACGTGGAGCAGGCTGTCCACCATTTCTTTAAATACAATGGACATAAGTTGGTTAAGACGCAAGAACAAGTATCAGTATGATTTATTTTTTCACCTGATTTTTGTTTTTCCTCCACTTAGTTGTTGCTAGGGTCGAACCCAAATCCTTAGGCATGCCAGGCAAGTGCTCTACTGCTGACCCACATCTCCAGCCTATTTCCAATGATTTTAACTAATTTATCATCTGCTATTAGAATCTTAAAATACTCCAGCTCATGATAGGTGTGTTTAATTTACATAACTTCACCTTTGGGGAATCAAATTTAATTTCCTGCTTACATTTTTGGGAGAGGTTAAAAAGGAAATATTTTACTTCTACCACAAAACACTTTTAATAGAATTATTATTGTAGAATTAGGCTTACAGGTAGAATTTGATTCCTTAAAAGTGGTTCAGAAGGAGCCAGGCATTGTAGCACACACCCGTAATCCCAGCGGCTAGGATCACAAATTCTAAGCTGACCTGGAGAGCATAGCAAGACCCTGTCTCAAAATAAAAAATAAAGGGGCTGGAGCATCGGCTCAGTGGTTAACATGCTTGCCTGTCATGCACAAGGATGCGGGTTTGAACCCCAGCACCACATACACAACAAAGTGTTGGAGCAACAAAAGCCACATGAAAAACGAAAAATCGATTTTCTCTCTCTCTCACTGTCCCTCTCTCTTTAAAAATAAATAAATAAATAAAATAAAATAAAAAGAGCTTGAGATGTGGCTCAGTGCCAGAGTGCCTCTGGGCTCAACCCAGAGGCAGGGGTACATAGTGAGGCTAAACACTCATAGAAGGAAATAGAAACAACAGAAAAGTTACTTATATATTTTTTACCAGATCAAGTGATTTCAATGATCATTAGAAGTATATTAAAGTACAATGGAAAATGTCCATTTTCCCATTCTACTCTCCGTAAGTTTTCCTTTCCCCCAGAGAGGCCATCATTAACAGTCTTATATGAACACATGCAAGCATTTTATATGCATTTATAACACACGCAACAATTTTTTATATATATATATATATAAACACATCATTTTGCTAGGTTTTGTTTGGTAGATTTATATGTTCTGCAAGTTGCTTTTTTGTAACATAAAAATAAGTCTTGGGGCTGGACTGGTGACTCACCGGTTATGGCGCTTGCCTGACATGAGCAAGGACATGAATTCGAACCCTAGCACCACATACACAACAAAATGTTGGAGTAATAAAACCCAGGGGAAAACTAAATAAAATTGATTATTTCTCTCACTGTCCCTATCAAAAAAACCAAAACTCTTTAATTCAATATGCAAAGCTGTAACTCACTCTCTTTAATAGATATGTAATACCCTAAAACATGAATAAATAACTTTTGGGCTCCTTCATTACAGACTAAGCAGGGCATTTTCAATTTTAAAAAAGTACTGCAATAACCATCTTTGTGCCCAGATTTTTTGAGGACTAAAAATGAAATCTTCAGCTTTAAGGGCATGTATAAAAAAGCTTTACCATTTATTTATTTTTGTAGTTCTGGGGATAAAACTCGGAGCCTTCAGGCAAGCACTATACCACTGAGCTACATATAACCCCAGCCCTAGTTTAAACAATTCCATGAACAGCACCTAGCACATACTACTAATTATATAATATACTAATTAGATGGAGTACTATAACCAATGTTAGCATGTGGATAAAATCAATTTAAAAAACTCTCTGCCAGGGGCTGGAGCAGTGGCTTAGCAGTTTCAGCACATGCCTGTCAAGCATGAGGACCTGGGTTCAAACCCCAGCACCATGTACACAACTAAGTGTTGGAGCACCTAAGGCCATGTGAAAAACCAAATAAAGTTGTCCCTCTCTCTTTAAAAAAAACAAAACAAAAAAACCTCTCTGCCAGGGGGCTGGAACAGTAGCTCTGTGGTATCATACTTGCCTGGCATGCCTGAGGACCCGGGTTCAAACCCCAGCACCACATACACAAGTGTCTGAGAAACTAAAACCAGATGAAAAACAAACTAAAATTGATTCTTATTCTATTAAAAAAAAAAAAAAAAAAAAAAAAAGCTCTGTGCCAGGATGTCAGGCCCAGACCCAAAGAGTATCCCTGTTTTTATTTCCTAATTTTAAAAAAGAGAGAGGGACAGTGAGAGAAAGAATGTGAATCAATTTTAGTTTTTCATGCTACTTTCGTGGCTGACACTTCATTGTGACCTCGTGCATGCCAGGAACCACTGAGCAACCACTCCAGACCCTTTATTTCCTAATTTTAATGACACTGAGCATTTTTTTCAAGTTTCCTGGCATTATATATCTTCCTTTTCAAATTCTTTTTCTCTTACTGAACTTCGGAGTACTTTATATTATAGACTTTTAATCTAATCTAATAAAATTGAGAACTTTTTGTAGCTTTTTTGCTTTTCTTCCACCTGTGTAGCTCCAAAGTGAGATTAATGAAGGGTCTATTTTCACATATTTTTCTACTGAAACAACTACCATCTCAGACTACTAAAGAGTCAATGAGGGACTGGAGCAGTGGCTCAGCAGTTATGGCATGTGCCAGTATGGGGGTTCAAACCCCGGCACCCTCATACACAACTATAAGTGTCAGAGCAACGAAGGCCATGTGAACAGCTCAGTAAAAATTGATTCTATCTCTGTCTCTCTCACTGTCCTTCTCTCTTTAAAAAAAAAAAAAGTAAATGAAACTGAAAAATCATAGGAAAATATTTCTAAAATCCAACAAAGAAACTGAAAATAATATAGTAACATGAAATTGGGGTAAGAATATAGCTAAATGGCAGAAAAGTTGCCAAACATGTGGAAAGGGCTTTGGATTCAATCCCCAGCATGGAAAAAAAAAATGTTTTTAAAGAAATAGTTGGGGTCCAGTGTGATAGTGCATGCCTGTAATCAGACTTAGTTAGGAGACTGAGGCAGGAGGATCACGAAGTTCAAAGTCAGCCTAAGCAACTTAGTGAGAACTTGTCTCAACATAAAAAATAAAAAGGCTGAACAGATGGCTCAGCAGTAGATCACTTAGCACCACATACACAACTAGTATTGGAAAAACAAAAACCAGATGAAAAGAATAAACATTGACACACTTTTTAAAAAATAAGGGCTGGGGATGTGGTTAAACATTCTTGGGCTCAATTCCTGGCACCAACAACTAACCTGATACTAGGAAAAACATATTTGGGAAGGATTACTTTATTTACTTTGCAGTACTGAGGATCAAACCCAGGATCTCATGCATGTTAATGGCAGCTCTCCCACTGAACTACATCCCAGTCCTTTTTAAGACATAGGCTTGGTCAATTGACCAGGTTAGACTTAAATTTGTGATCCTCTGTCTCACATAGCATATTTTCATTTTCTGTATTGTTTTAACTGAAGGCCAGTATCTTCCAGAGTCATGTTAAAGGAGCTAAAGGGTAACAATAAACCCTAGGTTTTCATTTTTTTGGTTGGAAGGAGTTTCTTTGGAGAATGTACTTCAGCTTTTTTCCTTTTACAAAGATTATTTTTTGTGGCTATGAGGGGCTGAGGCTAATTACTTGATATAAAAAATACCTTCCAAGTCATTAAAGATTTAGGGGAAAAAGTGATTATATGATGGGAAAGCATGTTTGCATTCACATTATTTGTCTCGGTGAAAAAAAATTTTTGATCTGTTTTTTGGTGGTACTTAAGATTAAACCCAAGACGCTGGGCATGCAAACATTCTACACTACATCCCCAACTTTAACTTTCATTTTTTTTTTTGAGAGAGAAGGAATCAACTTTAGTTTTTCATCTAGTCTTCATTGCTGACACTCAGATGTGTACATGGTGCTGGAGTTTGAACCCAGCTCCTTGAGCATGCCAGGTAAGTGCTCCAACTGCTGAGCTACCACTCCAGCTCCTTTATTTTTATTTTTTGAGACAGGATCTTTTTAAAGTCATATAGGCTGGCCTCAAATTTGCCTCCAGAAGAGCTGGAATTACCAGCATATGCCACCCAGATGGGATATATCTTTTTTTTTTTTTTTTTAAGAGAGAAAGACAGTGAGAGACAGACAGAATCAATTTTTATTGAAATTTTCACATGGCTTTCGTTGCTCTGACACTTAGTTGTGTACATGAGTGCTGGGGTTTGAACCCATGTACTTGTGCACACCAAGCAAGCGCCGTAACTGCCAAGCCACCACTCCAGCCCTGGGATATATCCTTTTAAAGAGCCATTTTATTTATTTTCCTTTTCTTAAAGAAGGTATTTTGCTAGGCACAGCAGCTCTTAACTGGCTCCTATAAAGCCAATGACACAGGAGTCTGAAATAGGAGAATCACCAATTTAAGGCCAGTCTCAGCAACTTAGCAATGCCCTAAGCAACTTAGTGAAACTGAGGCCCTGTCTCAAAGGAAAAAATAGAACTGGGATGGAGGCCAGGCTCAGCAACTTAGTTAGGCTCTGTCTCAAAGTAAAAAATAAAAAGCATTTGGGATGTAGCTCTGTGGTAAAGCACCCATGGGTTAAATCTCCTGTACCAAAAAAAGAAGGTATTCTATAAATTCCTAGGGGTAGCAAAGATTCTCAAAACATAAAATGTCAATAGGAGCTTCAAGATCATAAAAGTAATTTTCAAATGGGTTTTCTATTTTTGTAACAGCAATGCAAAATTGTAAATATTTTAAAAGTGCTTTTAAGGGGCTGGAGCGGTGGCTCAGTGGTTTCGGCGCTTGCCTGGCAAGCACAAGGACCTGGGTTCAAACCCCAGCACCACGTACACAACTGAGTGTTGGAGCAACTAAGGCCATGTGAAAAACTAAATAAAGTTGTTTCTCTCTTTCTCTGTCTCTCTCACTGTCCCTCTCTCTTTATAAAAAAAAAAAAAAGTGCTTTTAAAAAGAAAATGCTTGGGAGAATCAGTCATGAATTTTTAAAGCATATAATCCAGCCACATGCTAAATTAACACAAAATAGTTCTCACATTAATTTGGTGATTTGGACTGGAACTACCATTACCTTTTCCCTAAAATGGTCTTGTTACTTTCTATTTTACTAATGGCCAGCAAATTTTCCATTAAGTAAATTTAACAAGCAGAACAAAATTTCTAAAGAATACAACAGGACTAACAGAGTAGTGGTCATGAGATCTACCTGAAACAAAAAAAATTCCAAAGATGACTAAAAATCCAAGGCTAGTGAGCAGAAGGGTAAATAAATCTCCTAAGTCTGAAAGGAGAAGAGTTAAAACAGGCTATAGTGTCTCTATTTTTTCTTCCAGTACTAGAGATTAAACCTAGTGGTATTAGACCACTGAAAGACACTGTCAGACCCTTTTTTTTTTTTTAACATTGGTGCATTATAGTTGTACATAATGAAGGGATGTTATACATTCATACACGCACACATCACAACAATATACTTTGGCCAAATTCCCTTCCCAGTACTTCCCCCCTCCTCTTCTCCCTCTCCTTTGGTCCCTCTCCTCGACTGATTTCCCTTTGTATTTTGTACTTTTCCAGTTTTAAATGTTTGTGTGGGAACTATTTAGTATTTCAGAACTGCAAAATATTCTACACAATATTTATATCCATTTTCCCTCCCTTCTTTCCTCCTTTTCTGTATTCAACTAGGTTTCCTTTTATTCATCTGTTAATTTGTGTTTAACGGATCTTTATATAATCTTGTCCCTTCCTCAACCTTTCCTGTGATTTTACTCTAGCTTCCACGAGACAGAAAACATTTGATCTTTTAAGTTTCAGTTTGGCTAATTTCACTTAGCACCATTTTTCTCCATTTCTTTCTATTTACCAGCAAAAGCCATGATTTCATTCATGGAGTAGAATTCCATTACATATGTGTATACATATATACACACCAGTTTCTTTTTTCTTTTTTTTTTTTTTAAAGAGAGAGGGACAGTGAGAGAGACAGAGAAAGAGAGAAACAACTTTATTTAGTTTTTCACATGGCCTTTGTTGCTCCAACACTCAGTTGTGTACGTGGTGCTGGGGTTCGAACCCGGGTCCTCGTGCTTGCCAGACAAGCGCCGAAACCGCTAAGCCACCGCTCCAGTCCCTACACACCAGTTTCTTAATCCATTCATCCAGTGATGGGCATCTGTGTTGATTCTAAAATTTAGCTATTGTGAATTGTGCTGCTATAAACACTGATGTAGCTATGTTGCTGTAGTATGTTATTTTGTATCTTCTGGAAAAATACCCAGGAGAGGGATAGCTGAGTCATACAGTGATTTCATCCCTAATCTTTTGAGGAGTCTTCATACTGCTTTCCAGAGTGGTTGCACGAGTCTGCGGTTCCATCAGCAATGTACAAGAGTTCCTTTTTTCCCACAACCTCTCCAGCATCTGTTGTTGTTTATATTCTTGATCTTAGCCATTCTGACTGGAGATCAAATTTTAATGTAGTTTTGATTTGCATTTCCCTGTCTGTGAGAGATGTTGTACATTTTTTTTCATATATTTATTGGCCTTTTGTGTTTCTTCTACTGAGAAGTTTTGGTTTAGTGTTTTTGCCCATTTATTGATTGGGTTATTTATATTTTTGTTAAGATTTTTAAATTCTTTGTATATTTTTGGATATTAGACTCGTATCAGAGGAGTAGCTGACTGCTAGACCTTTCTATTTTTTTATTTTTAGACAGGGTCTCACTGAATCACCTAAGCTGGCCTCAAACTTGTGAGTCTCCTTCCACAGTCATTGGAATCACTGGGATTATAGGCATGCACCATTGTGCCCAGGCACACAACAATTTTTTTAAAAAAATAGATAAAAGTCCAAGGGAAAAGATAATTCCCAAATGAGAAATATAGCTAATTTAAAAATCAGAAAAATGGTGCCAGGCATGGTGGCACACACCTGTAATCCTAGAAACTCAGGAGGTTGAGGCAGGAGATTCCAAGTTCAAGACTACATTCAGCAATTTTGTTTATTGTTGTTTTTAAAGAGAAAGAGGGACAATGAGAGAGAATCATTTTTTTTTTCATTTAGTTCTTCATGTGGCCTTCGTTGCTCTGACACTTCGTTGTGTATGTGATGCTGGGGTTTGAACCCACATCCTTGCACATGCCAGGCAAGCACATAACACTGAGCCAATGCTCCAGCCCCAGCTTCAGCAATTTAACAAGGCCATAAGCAACTTGACAAAACCCTATCTCAAAATAAAAAGCAGAATGGGTTGGGGATGTAACACAGTGGTAAAGCACTGCTGTGTTCAATCCCCTGTACACTGCCACCAAAAAAAAATCAGAAAAATGGGCTGGGGAGGTAACGCAGTGGAAGGAATGCATACCTAGATACCTAGCTGGTCTCAATTCTCCCAACACTGCAGGAAAGTGGAAAAAAGTCATCTTAATTGCATCATCAATTAAATGCAATATGAACTTTGACTAAAGTCAAAACGAAAGTTTGAAAGTTGTCATATATTGCTAGTCCTATAATTAACTGCTACAACCTTCAATCCTCTGGGATGCAACCTAGTGATATGTATCAGGAACTAAAAATATTCAGATTAGTCGGGCAAGGTGGTATATACTTTACTGGGAGTCTGAGACAGCAGAATCACTTGAGCCCAAAAGTTGTAAAGTTAGCCTAGGTAATGTAGCAAGACCCCTGTCTGAAAAATAAAACCAGGGCTAGGTGAAATGGCACACACCTATAATCCAGGCACTCATGAGACTTGGGCAGGATGACTGTAATTTCAAGGCCAACCTTGGCAACTTAAGCAAGACCCTGGCTCAAAATAAGATAAGAATGGCTGGAAATGTAACCTAATGGTAAAGTGCATGCCTAGCATGTACAAGGCAGTGGGTTCAAGCCCCAAGTATTGGGGGTGGGAGGATCACAGCAGGGACTGTGAAAACAACCATTGAATTGGCATGTGCCTGTAGCCCAGCTACTCTAGGACAGCCTGGGTAACAAAGTGAGACTATGCTGCAAAAAACAACAACAACAAAAACGGGGTGCAGTGGAGCACATCTGTAATCCCAGCAGCTCAGTAAGCTGAAGCCCTAAGCAATTTAGGGATACCTTGTCTCAAAATTTTAAAAAGATTTTTAATTAAAAAATTTTTGATGGCTCTGCGGTTACATTGCCTTCCTGGCATGGGCTAGGATGTGAGTTCAAATCCCAGCACCACGTATACAACTAAGTGTCAGAGCAACTAACACTCATCAAAAATTAAATAAAAAACTGACTCTTTTCTCTCTCTCTCACTGTTCCTCCCTCTTCAAAAAAATAAAAATAAAATTAAAAATTTTTGCAGGCTGGAGCAGTGGCTCTGCAGTTAAGGTACTTACCCTGGCATGCATGAGGACATGGGTTTGAAACCCAGCACAATATACACAATGAAGTGTCTGAGCAACTAAAGCCACATGAAAAACTAAATAGATTCTCTTTCTCTCCCACTGTCCCTTTCTCTTTAAAAAACAAAAAACAAAAACAAAAACTTTTTTTTCTTCTTCTCAGAAAGGGCTGGGGAAATAGTAGCTCAGCAGTAAGCACCCCTGAGTTCAATCCCCAGTGGAAAAAAAAAAGAAAGTGTGTATTTTTCTTTTCTGATTAAAGTACATTGCTTTTAAAATGAAAGAATTTGCAATAAGAGAAAAAGGTTTATGTGTTTAGTGGAAAAAACATACTTAAGCAGACTATAAAATGCCACATATAAATTTAAAGATAGCATTTTTTAAAAACAGCCTGAAAAGAATCACGTATTAACAGATTTATGCTAATATTAAATAACACAGTAGGAAATTCTGGGTAGAGCATTTAGAAAATTTATGGGAACTTTGGGTTACAACATTAGTTCCAGGTGATAGTAAGAAAATCCTTTTTAAGTGATAAAAGAAACGTTACTGTCACTTTATCTTAAATTACTAACAAAAGGTAATGTTATCAACAATTAGTCATTGATTTCCAGAACTTTCTGGAATCATCCTTGCTGTAGTTTTACCAAGAGGGTAATACATTTTTATTTGAGGCAGAATACTGTCCAGGAGGCATTTTGTTTTTCCATCCAAACACTCAATACCTTTTATAATTTATGAATTTGAGTCTTTGACTTCTGTTGCTCAGACTCCATTGTGGTACCAGATATAGACTGAATTTAAGACTTGGAAAGTTTTTTCCTTCTTAAATAAATCCTCCCTGGTATCCACATCAAAACAGACTAACATATAACAGGTTAAAGTAATTTATCAGTACACCTCTCTGCAACTTGAATCCATTCCTTACTCAAGAAAAAGGAGGCTGAGGATATAGTTCAGTGGTAGAGAGACTGCTTAGCATGCAAGATGTGCTGGGTTCAATCTCTAGCACTAAGTAAACAAGTAAATAAAAAAACTGTTAGGTTGTTCTCTGCTCAGAGATGGTCCACTCTCTCTCTTGAGCCCAGGAATTTGGGATTCAGGAATCTTAGGCAACATAGCAAGATCTCATCTCTTTAAAAGGGAAAAAAAAAAAAAAGTGGGGATTCTATTTGTCTTTGAACTTGCACCATGTGAATATTTTAACTATAAAAAAGTTTTAAATTTCTATTTATTAGTGTTGTGGATTGAACCCAAGGACTCCTGCATGCACTTCTACCAATCAGCTATACCTCTAACCCTTAACATTTTTTTTTTTTAAAGAGAAATAGGAGGGTGGAAGGGAAAGAGAAAGAATCAGTTTTATTTAATTTTTCATCTGTTTTTTATGCTCCGACACTTAGTTGTGTATGTGGTGCTAGGGTTAGAACCCAGGTCCTCACACGTGCACAATACTGCTGAGCCACCACCTCTCTAGCCCTAACCTTTAACTTTTTAAAAGAACAATTTTCTTCCCCCTTCTAGATCCATTGACTCTAAAGACAAATAATTATTCCTCAATTTTCTCTTGAACTGAATATACTAAAATTATCTGGACCTACTATCATTACCGAATTTGTTGGTTAGAGTTAACAGTTAATATTGATTAGTTTTCCTTAGCTGCACACCTGAAACTGAGGATGGTATCAAACAATATATACACTATGTTTTTTCCTATATGTACCTACTTATGATAAAGTTTAATTTATAAATTAGGCACAGTTAAGAGATAACAATAATAAGACATAATAATTATAAGAACATATCATAGCTAGGCACATGGTGCATGCCTGTAATCCCGGCTATAAGTCGGCTAAGGAAGAAGGATTGCAAGTTCAAGGCCAGCCTTGGCAATTTAGTGAGGTCCTAAGCAACTTCAGAAGACCATCTCAAAAAAATGAAAAAGGACTGGGGATGTGGCTCAGTGACTAAGCACCCCTGGGTTCAATCTCTGGTATTAAAAAAACAAAAAACAGAAAAACCATACTGTAATAAAAGCTATGTGAATGTAATTTTTCCCTCAAAATATTAGTTTTCTTTCATGAGCCACATAAATTTTTTTTCAGCTTGATGTAAAAATTCAACACGTTTGTCCTTCATAATTTCACAAATAGAAAACTCATTCACCATAGATCCCAGCAACCTCAGCATTTAATCTTCTTTTTTCTTTTCCTTATTAAGTGCAGAAATTATATCTTTTTATTTTAAGGTTAACATTTAATGGCTTCTCTTTGGCACTTTCAAATTGCCACAGTCAGGAATCTTTGTAATTCAGGAATACTATTAAATAAAATAGTTTCCTGAACATAGCCTGTGAGTCCATGTGACACCCTACATGGTAACTAAAAGACCAACAGTAGCCTATATAGCATGGATACATTAGAACAAAGGAATGATTAATCTCCTGGGTTGGGCAGCCAGAAAGAAATTCCATGATGCTTCTCAGTATGGTAAACAATGTACAACTTAATGTTCACTTATGGAATTTTCCACTTGACATTTTCAGGCCTTGGTCATCTACAGAGGTAAAAGGTGTCCTACTGCATATAATAAAAAGTATTCTAAGTCTGTAAATTAATACAGTAACACATAAACTAAATCCCAACATTGATGAAGAAATTATAAAGTATATCAACAGACTCTAAAATGGAAACTTCTAAAATCAGTTGTTGTTTTTATGAGGCAATCATTTTTTGCAAAACCAATGTTTAAATATTAACCTTGTGACTGGAGCAGTGGCTCAGTGGTTACAGCGCTTGCCTGAAATGCGAATATACAGGTTCAAACCCCAGCACCCACATACAGAACAAAGTGTCAAAGCAACGAAAGCCATGTGAAAAACTAAATAAAAATTGATTCTGTTACTCTCTCACTGTCCTTCTCTCTTTAAAAAAAAACAAAAAACACATTCACCTTTCCCTTCCCTGCTCACACTGGTGGAAGCTTTAACAATTAAGAGTACCAAATTAGGACTGAGTTTAGCTCAGCTGTAGTGCACTTGCCTAGCATGCATGAGACACTGGGGGAGGTAGGGGGGAAGAAAGAGAATAACTGAAAGAATAGTCATGAACTACAAGCTATTAACAGGTAAGTCTAGTATTTTCTCAGTTTTGGATTTTCTGTGAGCTTTATGTGGTACTAGGGATCAAGCACCAGATCTGGCATATGCTAATCACCTGCCCTACCACTAAGTTCCACACCCAGTCTTTAAATAAGTTCTAAAATAAAACCAAAGGGGCTGAAGCAGTAGCTCAGCAGTAGAGCACTTGCCTGGTGCATGCAAGGACCTGGGTTCGAACCCCAGCACCACATACACAACTGTCAGAAAAACAAAAACCAGAAAGAAAAAAAAAACTAAATAAATTTGATTCTTAAAAAATAAAAATAAAATAAAAGCAGAGCCTGGGGCAGCGGCAAATGCTTGTAATACCAGTAGCTTGTCTGTAAACCCAGCAACTTGGAAGGCTGAGGTAAGAGGATTGCAAGTTCGAGGCCAGCCTTGGCAATCTAATGACACTGTCTCAAAACAAAAAAGGGTCATGGGTATAAAGTCAGTGGTAGAAGGACCTCTAGGTGCAAGCCTCAATTCCAAACAAACACACAAAACAAAAGCACATGTAAGACAGAAGGAAAAAAATGAAAAAGACAAGGCCTAGACTAGCTTTCCCCAAAGTATATCCAGAATCAAAGATATCTGGAAGCTTATCGTTGCTGGCATTGCAAGCAGAGGAAAGGTGGTGGACAAAGGAGAGGTATAAGAATATTACAAACCAATATATAAATCAATCCTTTTTCTTAGAATTTTAATTTTATATATAAAATTTTTATGTATATATAAAACCTGAATCACAAATAAATGAGGAACTGATATTTTAATAAATGGTCCTAGGAAAACTTACTAGCAATTAAGGAGAGGGATTTGTAGATTGTGTGTGTATGTGTGTGTGTGTGTGTGTGTGTGTGTGTGTGTGTGTGTTTTGCTGGAAATCAAAACCAAGGCCTCACACATGCTAGGTAAGTGCTCTAGCATTGAGCTACCTCCCAAGCCAGAGAAGATAATTTAAGTGAATATTTATTTGACCTTTGCAGAAGGACTCTCTAAAGATAAAAAGTAAAAATATCAAATTTGGGGCTGGAGCAATGGCTCAGTGGTTACAGCATTTGCCTGTCATACGTGAGGACACAGGTCTGAACCCCAGCACCACGTACACAACTGTCAGAGCAATGTAAGCCACATGAAAAACTAAATAAAAATTAATTCTTTCTCACTGTCCCTCTCTTTAAAAAAAAAAAAAAATCCCCAGGCTAGGAATATACCTCAGTGGTAGTGTGTCCAACAAGCTCAGTCACACACACACACAAACCCCCAACAAACCTTACAAAGAGATTTAAAAATGTTCACTAACATTCAGACATCTTAATAACAGCATCTGCAAACAGATTCTTAAAAATATGACAGAGCGGGACTGGAGCGGTGATTCAGCAGTTATGGAGCTTGCCTGGCATGTGTGAGGATGCCGGTTCAAACCCCTGTACCACATGCACAACTGTCAGAAAAACAAAAATCAGAAAGAAAAAAAAAACCACATACACAACGATATGTCAAACAATGAAAACCAGATGAAAAACTAAATAAAACTAATTCTGTCTCTTAAAAAAAATACACACACACACACACACATATATGAAGGAGCCACACATGCAATTCATTTAACATTGTAAACTATAATAGATTTTCTGACCATATGAATCCTTAAGTTTAAAAAAAAGTCCATGTACCCTGAACTAATTCTACTTCTAAGGCTCTATCAAGGAAAATAACCTGAAATATAAAAATGTATGCACAAAGGTGGGTTATCATAGCTCTAAAAAGTGAAAAACTAAAACAATAAATGTCTGACTCAGAGGGAATGCTTAAATTATGACACTATGAATCATTATGCAGCTAAATGTTTCATCTCTATGACATGAGGAAATTATAACAATGCAAAAATATATTTAGAAGGATATAACATAAACATAGCATATGCACATATTTTTAAAAGCAAAGGAAAATACTCAAGAATGAAGAAGCTGAAAAGAAAACTTTTTTTTGTTTTTTAGAAAAACCTTTTTAACAACGTCTGTTATTTCTGGTTGGCAGGATTTTACTTTTCTCTTTGTACACTTACCACAAACCTACATCTAAAACCCCCAGTACTCCCCCCTTTTATTTTGAGAC
Organism: Aplodontia rufa; assembly: GCA_004027875.1. Taxonomy (NCBI): domain Eukaryota; kingdom Metazoa; phylum Chordata; class Mammalia; order Rodentia; family Aplodontiidae; genus Aplodontia; species Aplodontia rufa. The sequence goes on along the minus strand of PVKS010001606.1, from coordinate 38,764 downwards.
AGCATCTTGCTAAGTTGCTTACAGCCTTGCTAAATTGCTGAGGTTAGCCTCAAATTTGTGATTCTCCTACCTGAGCCTCCCCAGTCACGGGATTATTGGTGTGTGTCGTTGTACCTGACATATATTAACTCTTATTTTTTTCTCTTAGAGAAGGATAGTGAGAGACAGAGAGAACCAGTTTTTTATTTAGTTTTCATTTGGCCTTCATTGCTCTGACATCTCGCTGTGTACGTGGTGCTGGGGTTCAAATCCAAGGACTTGCACATGCCAAGGCAAGCGCCATAACTGCTGAGCCACCGCTCCAGCCCCACATAGTAACTCTTATCATCAAGAAAACTACATGGATGCAACAGACAGATCCAGGAAAACTGACTCAAAATTTTTCAATTAATAAAAGATAGGAAGTTAGGGATACAGCTCAAAACAGAACATTTGCTTGCTTAACATGCATGAGGCCCTGAGTTTGAGTCCTAGTATGTAATAAATTAACATAAAATAAAACACAAAAATCAAACCAAACTTTTAGAGATGACAAGGGAATAGTTATAGATTAAAAAGATTTAAGGGCTGGGGTGTTGGCTCAGCGGTTCCAGTGCTTGCCTGGCCAACGTGAGGACGTGAGTTTGAACCCCAGCACCACATATACAACGAAGTGTCAGAGCAACAAAAGCCACATGAAAAACTAAATAAAACTGATTCTCTCACTGTTGCTCTTAAAAAAAATGATTCTGTCTCTCTCTGTTCCTCTAAAAAAAAAAAAAGATTTAAGAGAGATCATTCCCACAGTAAATTAAATTATTAATTTTTAATATGACTACGATGTCAATTATCTTTTAGATAATCTTTTAGATAAAAGATTATTTCCTCTTAAGGATCTCACTAAATACATATCAGTTAAACTAACACAATGCCTGTGAAAAATAATCCTGTGAAAGAAAGAGGCACAGATGAAACAACAAGTTGAATAATTGTTGAAAACAGATGACAAGTATATAGCAATTCATCATATCATTCTACTTTTTAGCACTCAAAATATTTAACACACATACAATGGTTTTTGTAAATACTTTTTGGAGTACTGGGGATTTAATCCAGAGCCTATATACATGCTAGGCAAGCACTCACTGAGCCTTATCCCCACTTTTTTTTTTTTAACAATTTTATTTAGTTTTCCATGTGGCTTTCGTTGCTGAGACTTCATCGTGTATGTGGTGCTGGGGTTTGAACTCTCGTACTGCTGCATGCCAGGTAAGCGCCCTAACCACCGAGCCAGCACTCCAGTCCTCACTTTTTTTTTGAGACAGGGTCTCAATAAATTGACAGGCTGACCTCAAAATTTCCATCCTTTCTTCAGTCTCCTAAGTAGATGGAATTACATGTATGTAACCTTGCCATCTCAGCTGGCTTAAATATATTTTTATATAGAAGCCAAACAATCTCCTCCACTTCCCCCACACCCTATATAAACATAGGCAGGGCTCTTTCTGTGAGGAAGCAGGGATAACAAGGGCTAATTCAAGGCCACAAAAGGAAAACTTTTCAATGTATATTTAGAAGGTAATTTGTGATGGAATCACTTTTTCAAATAGCCAACCAAATCTTTACAGTGAAGAATATCATCAAAATTCTTTTGATTCTACAAATTTTAAAAAACCACAGTAAGAGAAAAATGTACACAGGAAGAGAAACGAATTAGAATGCACATAATTTTTGTTTTGTTTGTGGTACCTGAAGGTTATATCCAGGAGGCGATTTACCACTAAACTACACCCTCAGCCGTTCTTATTTTTAAAAATTAATTTTTTTTTTGTACTGGGGAGTCAACCCAGTGACATCCCCAGCCTATTTTTATTCTGAATCAGGGTCTAAATTGTTCAGGGCCTAAATTGCTAAGGCTGGCTTTGAATTTGCAATCCTCCTATCTCGGCCTCCTAAACCACTAGGATTATAGGCCTGCACCACCACTCCCTGAGTGGTAAGACTTCTTTTATAAGGGAACTTGTCCTACTCCTGAGGAGCCCTTACGATTTAATTACTTCCCAAAGGGTCTTACCATATCCTATCATATGGCCGGTTAGGGTTTTTTTTTGGTTTTGTTTTTTTTGGTGGGGGGAGAATAGTACTAGGGATTGATGCCTTGCCACTGAGCTACTACCCCAATTTTTTTTTTTTTTTTTTTTGGTACCAGGAATTAAACCCAGGGACACTTAAACTTAACCACTGGGCCACATCCCCAGACCTTTTTTTCGTATTTTATTTTGAGACAGGGTCTAAGTTGCCTGGCTTTGAACTTGCAATCCTTCTGCCTCAGCCTATTCACTGGGATCACAGCCATATACCACTACACCCAGTCAATAAGAGTTTCAATTACAAAGTTTGGGAGACACAAACATTCAGACCATACCATTAAGTCTTTGACGTTACCTCGATCTTTTCCCTCAATGACACTTTATATTCTTGCCTATATTTGATTCACATTCTAGTTGTGGATAGAAAAAGAGTATGTCCTAGATAAGATTCATGTTATAGCACTACTCAGAAATGGATAAATCAGCCACTCAAACTTTAGTTTACCTATAACGGGAATGATACCTGAAATTATTTATTTTAAAGGGTTATATAAGGACTGAGGGACAATATTTAAGAGAACTTTATAACTGAGAATATAATGGGCCAACTCAAATCTAAGGTATCTTTAACATTCAGCTATACTGCTTCGGAGTCTTTTGTGTTCCCCTGAGACCACAGCTATCATTTTTCTAAATAAAACGGAAGGGGAAGAAAGGCATCGTCTATTCCTGCTCACCTACTAATTTTTTTTTTCTGGCTACAACTTACTCATGTATGATACCAAAGATTTTCTACCTGGTCAAGGTCCAGAGTTAAGTTTATCACAAAAGAGCTGAGTACAGTGGCACAAACCTGTAATGCCAGTTACTCAAGAGGCTGAGGAAGGAGGATCACAAGTGAGGCCCTGAGTTTGATCCCCAGCAACACAAAAAATAATCTAGGGATATATTTAAAATATACGTGAGGCTGGGCATGGTGATGCACACCTGTAATCCCAGAAGCTCAGAAAGCTGAGCAGGAAGATTCCAAGTTCAAAGCCAGTGTCAGAAACTTAGCAAGGCCCTGAGCAAGTTAGTGAGACCCTGCCTCAAAATAAAAAATAAAAAAGGGCTGGGAATGTGCCTCAGTGGTTGAGTGCCCCTGAGTTCAATCCCTAATACCAAAAATAAAATAAAATATATGAGAAGTGGGTGTGGTGGCACATGCTGGTAATCCCAGGACCTTGGGAGGCTGAGGTTGGAGGATCAAAAATTCAAAGTGTGCCTAGGCAACATAACAAAACCTCATCTCAAAATAAATTAAATACATATGGTTGGCTGGCAGTGTAGATCAGTGGTTGAGTGTTTGCCTAGCATGCACAAGACCCTGGATTTGATCCCCAGCTGCAAGTGCGAGGCCACGTGGTTGTGAGCAGTTAATATACAAACATTGCACCACTTATTTTACATCTAAGAGAATGGGATTTTGGTGTCTGTGGGGGGGTCCTGGACACCAAAGAACAATTATAAATTTGTATATTTAAGAACTGTAATATGCTAGGCATGGTGGCACATGCCTGTAATCTCAGCAGCTTGGGACAGAGGCAGGAGGATCAAAAGTTCGAGACCACCCTCAGCAACTTAGCAGGACCTAAGCAACTTAGCAAGACCCTGTCTCAAAAGAAAAAAGGTATAAGGATGTAGCTCAGGGCTAAAGCACCCTGGGTTCAAGCCCCAGTACAAAAAAACAAAACACAAACCACAACAGCAGCTAAAACACTGACTTCTAATTCTGGTATGTGTACCATGAAGATGCTTACTGCATCACTAACTTGATTTGAAGCAACCTTAATTAGGTGTTAAATTTTGAAACCTCTGCACTTGTAATCCTTGTCAATAAGTGCAGGCAAGCATAAACTAGCTTCATTCTGTACTTTTACAAAGCTGACACATCTGTGCTTTGACTTAAATTTAAAAAAAGAAAAAAGGGAAATGAAAATTCAATATGAAAATAAGCAATGAAAACTTTCTCCAAAATAAAGTTTAAAATATAAGTTTAAAATGTTACTAAATATGGGGTTAAGCTCTAGTATGCATTTAAAAATTGATTTAGCTTAGAAAACACACTTTTCCAAAGAGATGATTAAGGAAATACACATTTCAAGTTAAAATTTTCAAATGTTCCTTCCCCCAAAAAACAAACAGAAAAGTAAAAGTTACTCTCCTCTCCTCGAAGACACCGTTTACTTTCATTTTTAGCCATGTTCGAGTACATGTACACTGTATATAATTATAATTAAAATCATTTTAAAATCATTAAAATGTCTTTAATATGGCATGTTTTAACATTAGAATGACTGCTGTAATTCTACAGAGCTTGCATTAACTATTTTATGCTATGGGGCTCATCACCTTATTGTAACAGTGAAAAAACATCCATGTCCAACATTACATGAAAACTTCAAATCAGTTTATTCAAAATACTTATAATTTACAGCCATTTAAAAATGATGTTTAGGCCAGACATGGTGCTGCATGCCTGTAATCCCAGCTACTCAGGAGGCTGAGGCAAGAGGATTGGAAATTTGAAGACAGCCTGGACGATTCAGTGAGACCCTTTCTATTTTTTAAGTACCAAGGATTAAACCCAGGGGCACGAGCTATAGTCCCTTTTTATTTTTTGAAACAGGGTCTTGCTAAATTACTTAGGGCCTTGCTAAGTTGCTGAGGTTGGTCTTGAACTTGCAGTCTTCCTGTCTTAGCTTCCCAAGTCACTGGAATTTTAGGCATGAAAAATTGCACCAAGCTATAAGATAGTTTTAAAATTTAAGGGGCAAGGGATATAACTTAGTGGTAAGAGTGCTCCTGGGTTTAATTCTCTAATATTAGTATTCCAAGAAAAAAAAAATCATGTTTAGGGTAGGACAGGGGTATAGCTCAGTGGAAGAGCACCTGCCTACCATGCACAAGGCCCTGAGTTTGATCTTCAGTATCATAAAAAACATGTTTAGAAAGTTTCTAAAGGACAAGCTAAAAAGTTGATTGTATTAAACAAAAGTATATAAGAATATATGGGTATATCTTGCTTATATCAATTTTTTCTAACTGTTGGGGATGGAACCCACAGCCTTATACATGGTAGGTAGGCACTCTATCACCAAATTCCATCCTTAGTCCCCAAATATAAATTTTTTAAAAAAACAAAGAAATACTTCTAAGATGATTACAGATTCTTTGCTGGTTTTGTACATTACTTTTTAAAAGAACTTTTCAATTTATAAGCAGGTAAAGTGATGGGAGAGAGACCTGGCTGTTTACAGAAACCCAAGGTGGATTAGGCTAGCGCTCTAGTAAAGGTCAGATATGACCTGAGCCTCCACAGAAGCAGCCAGGCTGAGAAACTATAAAGGAAAATTTATAACAACTAGTACTTCTCTGGATTGAAGTCTCCCCCAAAATCAATGTAACAATCAAACACTATTTTTAGTTATTTGGAAAGGGGCACTACACATTTAGAATTCTCTGTAGTTTATCATCATCCAAAAGCAGTCCAAAAAGAACACCCTAATCAACAAATTGTATAAGAACTCAAATGACTTACAAACAGGTAGAAAGTGGTGAGTGATGTGGAGGGCAGGGGAGAACGAGGATAAAACCCAGGGCCTTACCCATGCTAGACAAATGCTCTACCACAGAGCTCTATTCCCAACTCACTTAACTGTATGTTTAGACAGGTTATCTGTCACAGGATCACCTTGAACTTAGAATTCTCCTGCCTCAGCCTCCTGAGTAGATGGGGTTTTGGGAGGTGGGGTGGGGCACTTTCCCACTACTAGGCTACATCCCCAGTCTTTTTTGCTTTGGCATCAGGGATTGAATCCTGGGGTACTTAACCATTTAGCCAAACCGCAGCCCATTTTATTTCGATAGGGTCTAAGTACCTTGGGGCCAGATTATACTGCCGCAACTGGCTTTGAACTTGAAATCCTCCTGCTTCAGCCTCCCAAGTGGCTGGGTGTGTCACCACACCTGGTGCCAGTCTTTTTTTATTTATTTATGCTTTGGGTACCAGGGACTGAACCCAGGGGTGATTAACCACTAAGTCACATCCCCTGCCCTTTTGATACAAGATCTTGCTAAATCGCTTACGGCCTTGCTAACTAAGTTGTTGGCCTCAAACTTAAGATCCTCTTCCTCAATCACTGGGATTAAAGGCAGGGGCCATTGGCCCAGACCAGCAAATAGATGGGTTTCTGATGCGGGGAATGTGATGTAATACACAAGGAAGGAGAAAATACTCTAAATACATTTTTATCCTGGTAGAATCTCAGAACTCAATACAAGAAAGCAAGACAACTGGGGAATCTTTGTACAATCTTTTTTTTTTTTTTTTTTTTTTTGAGACAGGGTCTCAAAAGAACTCCTGAACTCAAGATATCCTACCACTTTAGCCTCCCCAATAGCACAGAATGTTTCTGAAGGCCACATCCCAGTTACGAAACTTCAGGTTAAAACAAAAACATGGACCCTTAAGGACTGGAAATGCAGCAGAAAATATATTCTTCCTTAACAAAACATGGCCTATCTTAACAAAAGTAATGTGGACAGTCTTAATACTGGTAGTTCAGAAACTGAAGGGTACAATGATAAAGATCACAGATTTAGGTTCAAATCCTTCTGCCATTTACTATGTCTTAGTATCTTCATTTGTAAAATGGGAGTAGGAGTACCTCTGTGTTGCTGTGTAGTTAAATGAAAAACATGTAAGAGTAATTTTAAGCTTAGTACCCAACAGTGTTTAAAAAAAAAAAGTAGCTTATCATTATTACTAAAAAGAAGCAATCTCCCAGAAAAAAGTCATTAGAATATTAAACATTCTCAAACTTTAATGTACATTAAAGTCACCTGAGGGGCCTGTTGAAAATTAAGATTCCAAGGACCTATTTCTCCAGGGCCTAATTCCATTGGTCTGAAGTAGGATAAGGGTGTACTCTTGCTTGGACATTAAGAGTTACTGAAGTTCCCTTCATTATGTAAGATGATGCTAAACCAATAAAAAAAATAAAAATATTTTTTAAAGTTATTGAAGTAAAGGCTGGGGATACAGTTCAGTGGTGGAGTGCTTGGATCCTGAAACCCTGGGATTAGTCCTCAGAAATACCTTTAAAAAAAACTATTGAGAATTCAGGCATTGTACTATAAAAACAGGCTGAAAACTAGATCCTTTCACAGAAGTAGCCTAAAGCAGGAATATAAATATGTTCGCTAGTTCATTCAACCAATGTTCACTGAGCACTTTCTATGCTGTTGTAGAACTTGTCTTTTAGAACAGACAAGATTCCCATTCTCAAAGAGCTACTCTCCAATGAGACAGAAAATTTTGAAAAAGAGAATACCAGATGGTGATAAATAGAACAGAGAGATGGGAATTACATCCTGAATGGCATGATGGAATCAACCAAAACAAGATCTGGGAGAATTTTGAAGCCACAGTGTACAGGACTTGCAAAGGACCTAAGGCAAACTCTAGCTTGGCAAGTTCCAGGAACAGCGATGCTAAAGGGGCTGGAAGACTGAAAGACACTTGTGTGACCAGAATTCAGAGCACAGAACTAGGCAGAGGGATACAAAGTAAGTGAAAAAAAAAACAATGTCAAAACATGCAGTTCAAGGCAAGCTTTGGTGAGGAGTTTGGTTTTATTCTGAATTGGTATAGGACACTTTCAACAAGGAGGTGATACCATCTGACTTACAGTTTGAAGGATCTCTTAGGCTATGACAACAGGAATATACCCTAAGCCCAAGTGGGAAGCAAACTAGAAGGTTACTATAGAACATCATGTAAGAGATGGTAACAGTTTGGCAGATGTAGTGGCAGCAGGGACGGGAAGAAGTGAATACATATTGAATGCTATAATTTAAGGCACACTAAGGGAAAAGAACTTAGTCACAAGACACATAATGAATAGTAAGCATCTGGAACTAATTACTCAAGAAGACTTTAAAATGAGGGCTGGGGATGTGGATCAGTGGTAGAGCACTTGCCTAGCATTTATGAAGCTATATACTGCAAAGAAAAGAATGAAAATTGACATTACAGGTTTTAGCTAAGTTTATGAGAAATTCATGTTAGCAGATGTAGGACACTTCATGGTACTTATCCTTGGGAGCTACAATGAAGAGGACAACATGCTTTTAATAAACAAAGTTCTTCCAAAACAGCATATATTCCCTGAAAGTTAAAGTCCAAGGTTTAAATCAGCAAAAATTTTATTACTCAAAAACGTACAAGTTATGTGAAAAAGTTGCAGAAAAGCACATGTGGTCACATCAATGCAAAAAAAGAGGCCTGGAAAGATATAAACTAACATTTTGGTGATTTACAGGTAGCAGTATTATTATTATGTTGGTACCTGGACAGAACCCTGAGCACTTAACCACTGAGCCACATCCCCAGCCCTTTTCATTTATTTTGAGATAGTGCCTGGCTAAGTTGCTCAGGGCCTCTATAAGTTGCTGAGGCTGGGCTCAAACTTGGGATCCTTCTGCCTCAGCCTCCCCAGTCACTGAGATTATAGGCCCGCAACATCACACCTGGTTTGATTCCTTTTTTGCTTATCTACATTTATCTAGCTTTTCAAAGCCTTTCATATAGGCAAAAATATTCAGTCCTAGGTTCGCACAGAAGATCATAAACTGAAAAAGAAACCTGGAAAACAATTTCCTTCATCAACATTAGGATTCCAAAATTACAGAAGAAAAGCTCCGAAGAGGTGGTCCATGGTTCTACCATAAGGACAAATCTTTAAGGAAGTAACAAATTCCTAGAAGAACTCATCCTGGATTTGATAGGGGACAAGCAATTACATTTTTGTTGATCTTTTTGGCTGATTACCAAAAAGTGAGTTCTCCGAGAGGTCATGTTCTTTTTTGGAACCGAGTAAAGGCACGAAGGTGGTTTGGTTCTCTGGTGTCCAGCGTGGAGGCAGCTGGCTGGGACCAGGCTACGCTAAAGGAATCTGCGTGAGCAGTCACATTAAGTGGAAACACAAGCATTGTCACCTCCATTGGGTAGTGAAAACACTTCACAAGGGTCTCAAAACTAAAACACCTGGAAGGTCCTCTGCTTTCCAAGTAATTATATGTATAGCTAACAATACAACACAAAAATGGAAGGTCCCTTCTTCCACAAATGTAGGTATTACATGCGTGGAGCTCATCCCATTCTCCTGATGAAAAACCAAAACATCCTTGGCTTTGCTAACTGGGGCAAATGAACAGCCTATAGACTCTACAGTTAACAAATATCATCTTGGCTAAAATCCTAACATTTTCAACAGCGACTTGGAGAACTTTGGCTTTAAGCAGCAACACACGGGACCTCAGCTGTCACTAGCCTATGGCACTGTATTTGTTCCAATAAAGGGTGCAATCTCTGCCAAAATCCCTGGTCCCACTCACTGAACGAACAGAAAAAGGGAGTCCTGAAAACTCGCAACCCAATGGGGTCAAAAAGCTCTCGCTTTCAGGAGGCACCTCAATCACAACAAAGCACGCGTCCTAGTGACTTCATCGTACCCAGAAAGGGCTGAGGAAGACGGGTGGACGAAAGAGTGGGTTTCAGGGTGGTTTGAGCTTTTCCCTTCCAGCTACGACTCTCTTCTTTCCACTCCATTATATGTCTCCACCCGTGTTGACTATCTGGCTCTAAAAATAAAACCACCCGTGGCTCCCGTTCGCTCCTGCCCAGCCCCGACTCGGGCTTCCTGCAGAGAAAGCTGTCTGCCTCGCTCCTCTCCGAGGCACGCGCGCTCGGCAGTGGCAGGCTTCTCCGGCGCAGAACCGCCAGCCAAGCGGCTGGGAAGCACCAACCCGAGAGACAGCCCCGCCGCGCCGCAGCCACCGCAGTCCCCGGGAGCCGGAGGACCCCCAGGAAAAACCCGGGGAGAGGGGAAGGTGGGCCAGCAAACGACGGTAGGAGAGGGGGAACACTCACCCGCCCAGACTACAACCCACGGGGCGGGGAGGGTGGGAGCCGGGACCTAGTCTCGGCAGAAAGACCGCCTGGGGCTTCCGGAACGCTGCGGCTGCTCCGGACGCCGCCGCCGCTGGTGCTCCTGGTCGCCGGCGTCCTCCCTCTCCTCTGTTTGGATTCGATTGACCACGTCACTCCTAGCCACGAGACCCGGATCTGCCGGCTCCCGCGGACGGCGGCGCAACAGATAGCAGCGCCTCGAGACCCCAGAGGCCCCGCCTGCCGAGCATGCGCGCGCCCTGTGCGTCGCGGGGAGGCTGCGAGCGCGCGAGCCGCTTCGGGCGCTCACGTCACGCTGTGCGTGGGGGCGCGAGGCGCGGGGGATGTGGTTCCGGTTGGGAAGGGTGGGGCCGAGGACTGTGAAGGAAGCTGGGCGAGGCTCCACGTCTGCTGGATTATCCCGCGTAGCCTCTGTTTTTCTTGGGTAGACAAAGTCTTCTTGCGCGCCTCCCTTTGCTGAGCTAGTGGCTTTCGGTGACCGAGTCTTTAGAGTACCGAGGTAGAGGTGAGCACAAATTGATGTCAGCTGAAACCAGGCACACCTGGATAGATGGTGATGAATTGATAAGCCCAGGTGAAAATTGGAGTTTGAGGATTAAGAAAGTGTGTCGAATGTGGCAGCTACTGATTCCCTTTACTCTCTGGAGCATTTTTGCACCAGAACACCAACCGGAGTTCAACAGGAATATTAAAAGTAATGACTGACCAAAGGTGACCTGCTAGTCAAAGGTGGAGGGAACGCTTTTGTTAAGCAGCCAGCCCAAGACTTTGTTGCTTTGGTTTTAGGAAAATGGAATAAGGACGCTGTTTATGGATTAAGAAGTGCATTTTTTTTAAAGTTGGGTGCAGGGTTGCACGCCTGTCATCCCAGCTACTTGGTGATCATGAGGCCAGAGGATTCCAAATTCAAGACCAGCCTGGGCGACTATGGGAGAGACTGTCTCAAAAAAAAAAAAAAAAGTCTGGGGCTGTGGGGATATAGCTTAGTGTTCCTGGGTTCAATCCCCGATATTGCAAATAAAAAATTTTAATTTTTTACACTAAATTGATGCTTCCTGCACTTCCACTTTTACCCTCAGTTTACATGCTAAGGAAGGAAAGTTGGCAAAATTTAGGACTATGCCATTGTTTGCTTAGATTCATGAATTGATGAGCTTTAATTAAATGGAATCAGTGCTGCACACGCTACTTAACAGGCTGAGGCAGGGAAATCGCTTGAGCCTGAGTTTGAGGCGATCTGGGCAATAAGTGTGAGAGTCCCAATGATTTCACAAAAGTGCCTTTTGGCCTATCCTATAAGAGGTGAAAGCTGTAGTTGTCTTCCTTGTTATGACTTTCATCTACCAGACTTCTGAGCTATTTGGTCAATTACACCTCTACAATCTGAGCCAACTTAAACAAATTAGTATAATCTTCAAGAGTTTTTTTTTTTTAATTAAAGTAAATATTGAACACAGGTAAAGGTTCCCAGAAAACTAATGATTTCTGGTAAAACTTCAATGTGTTTCCTAGTTAATTGTTATTAGAAATTGGTACAAAACAAGTTTCTTGGCTCTTAACTGCAATCCTTAACTCCACTTATTCAAATTCAGAGATTTTGAAGTGGAATCTAGTGCCTTTTTAGTTCATGAGTTGACCCTGTAGCAGAGGGTGTATAATTTGTGGAACTGTATTTAAACAGAAAGTTTTGTATGCTTGAGTGCATCCATATGCATATATTTGAAAACACAGCTGTGTTTGAAATAACAGTATTGTACATAATTTAAGATTGTACTAGAATTTTGTGCTGCACAGTTTTTTTGTTTTTGGCACCGGGATTGAACCCAGGGGCGCTTTTCCACTGAGCCACATTCCACATCCCTATTTTTTGTTTTGAAAGAGGGTCTCACTAAGTTGCTTACACCCCATCTAAATTGCTGAAGCTGGCCTTAAATTTGTGATCCTCCAACCTCAGCCACCAGAGCAGCTGAGATTATAGGCATGTGCCACCACAACCTGCACAAAATTCTTTATAAAGCACATTACAAGAAAAGAGTCGGAGTCCTTGCTGTCTGGTCTCCAATGAATCAAAGCTCTTGAGGTTGAATCTCCTTTTGAATCAAGGTTACTTTGACCAAGAGAGTACAGCAGGAAAGCGTATGGCTTCTGAAGGGCACTGATTGCAGCTTTCCAACTCGTTCTCTTGGATAGTTTGCTCTGGGGGGAGCCAGTCACCTCCTCACTCCCCTCAAATAGCTCTATAAGTCCACTGTGGAGAGGAACAAAAGTTTTTATCAAAACACAGCGCCAACTTGCCAACCATTTGAGTGTACTCCCTTGACAGATCCTGCAACCTAATCATGCATTTGGATGATTGCATCCCTACCCAACATCTTACCACAATCTCATGAAAGCTAGAAAGAGCTACTACCTCTACCCACAGAGCACTGCTATAGGATCTTGTGTGGGTTTTTGCCCCAGTCTTTAAGTTTTATCTTTATAAACTTCAAAGAAATGGAAGAGGGGCTGGAGCGGTGGCTCAGCGGTTTCGGCGCTTGCCTGGCAAGCACGAGGACCCGGGTTCAAACCCCAGCACCATGTACACAACTAAGTGTTGGAGCAACTAAGGCCATGTGAAAAACTAAATAAAGTTGTTTCTCTTTTTCTCTGTCTCTCTCACTGTCCCTCTCTCTTTAAAAAAAAAAAGAAATGGAAGAACAAAAGATTCTATATGTAAAGTAACTTAAAATAACAATTCCTACCATAGTACCTGAAACATAGAGAAGGAATGAATATTTGTTGAATGGAGATAGAAAATTAAAAGCAAAACACCAATTATAAATGTTTAGAACAAATATTGATAAAGAAGTAATATACTATATGAAGGGCTCATAATATCAATAAGTTAGATATTATCACCTCCAGTACTTGTGTAGGTATGGAATATGAACCATTAGTCAACACACAAAAGAATACAAATGGAATACAAATGACTGGTATATGAAAATCTTTGATATCAGTAATTTAAAAAGTTTAAATTAAAGCAAGACTTCCTCTTTTGACTACTACATTAGGGAAATTTTTTTTAAAAAGTATCATGTTAGCATTGCTAGTAGAAATGTAAAGAGACAGATATTTTTTGGAAATCAATTTGGCAATATTTCAAGTTCCATAAAAATATTTATTGATCCAATTTCACTATTAGAAACTTATCCTAATGAAATAATTTAAAAATAAAAAATGATATTATAAAAATATTAATTTTCATTTATATGTTTGGGGAAATACAGAAATAAACTACATGTGCAATGATAATGGGAAAGACAAATGTGTTACATTGTATCTTAGGGTCTAAAACTCTTGGTGATATATAGTCATAGTTTGGAATATACATTCCTGAATACTTTTATGAATACATAAAGCATATATATTTGCAAACGTTTCTTCTAAAGCAAAAATTGACATTATAGCTGGGCATGGTGACACATGCCCATAATCCCAGCTACAAGGGAGGTTCAGGCAGAAGGATCATACATCATGAGTTCAAAGTCAGCCTCAGCCACTAAGCAAAGCCCTAAACAACTTAGCGAGACCATCTCAAAATAAAAAATGAAAAGGCCTGGAGATGTGGCTCAGTGGTTAAGTGCCTCTAGATTCAATCCTTGGTACCAAAAGAAAAACAAATTGACATTACATTGGCACCTCCAAGGTGCGGAGTGAGAGAGTTCACTATGACTTTATTCTGCCCACATTTTTAAATTGGTGCCTTATAGTTAAACACACTGATGGGGTTTGTCACATATTAGTAAATGTATACAATACAACAATATAATTTGGCCAAAATACCACTCCCAAGCTCTTTCACCCTCCATCTACTCCTACCCTTTGGTCTGCTTCCTCTACTGATTTCCCTTTGATTTTCATGAGTCTGCCCCCATCTTTTCCTTTCCTCTCCAGCTTCTGCATATGAGAAAAAAACATAGGACCCTTAACCTTCTGAGTTTGACTTATTTCACTTAAATAATAGTCTGAACTTTCTTCCATTTTCCTGCAAATGACATAACTTCATTTTTGTTTATAGCTGAATAAAACTCCATTGTGTATATACATAGCACATTGTCTTTCTCCTGTTGATGGACACCTAAGCTGCTTCCATTGGCTGTTGTGAATTGTGTTGCTATAAACATGGGTTTGCAAGTAGCAGTGTGGTATGATGACCTTAATTCTTCAGGATAAATACCTAGGTGTGGGATAGCTGAATCATATGGTGGTTCCATGCCTGGCCTTTTTGAGGAAACTCCATTCTGATTTCCTTAATAATTGTACTAACTTACAATCCTGTCAACTGTGTAAAAGTGTCCCTTTTTCTCCACATCTTTTCCAGCATTTATTATTACTTGTATTCTTTTAAAAAAAAAATTTTTATTAGAAGTATATAGAGATACAATTGAGGGGAAAACATTATCAAACAATGAAGAACCAATGTATATATACTTAGTTATTCAGGGCTAATGCCAAATCATGGATGCCCAGCTTGGGTTCCCCTGTTGTCATTTCCCCCAGAAGAACTCCTAAGTTAATTGGATATCTCGTGGAGGACTGAGATCTCCTTCTGAGGTGATTCCCCCATATTCCCACTCTCCAGTCTCCTAGGAGTTCTTCCTACACCTCCCCCCTCCCTGGCCCCCTTCCTACGCCTCCAAGTAATCTAGGAAGTCATCTCCCTATATCGTTGAGAATCATACAATTTGAAGTTATTATTATTACTTGTATTCTTGATGACTACCATTCTGACTGTTGTGAGATGAAATATCAGTGAAGTTTTGATTTGTATTTCCCTAAATGCTAATGATGTTGAACATTTTTTATATTACTTATTGGCCATGTATATTTCTTCTTTTGAGAAGTATCTGTTTAATTCATTTGCCCGTTTATTAATTTGTTTTTTTGTGGGTTTTTGGTGTAAAGTTTTTGAGCTCTTTATATATTCTAGATATTACTCCTCTGTCAGAAGAGTAGCTAGCAATTTTTTTCCCATTCTGTGGTTTCTCTCTTCACATTCCTATTCATTTGCTATACAGAAACTTCTTAATTTGATTCTATCCCATTTATTTTCTCTTGCCATTATTTCTTGAGCTTTAGGATCCTATTGAAAAAGTTGTCACCTGTGTCTATATGTGGGAGTTATTACCAAACACCGTAATAGCTGAGCCAGTGCTGCAGCCCCTAGGATTGGATTTCTTTCCTTGCAGATGGCCTCCTCCTCTCTATGTCCTCACATGATCTTTCCTCTATACACACACTCCTGGTGCCTTTTTCTCTTGGTATAAGGATACCAATCTTTTTGCAGTTGGGTGTAACAGTATGACCTCATTTAACCTTAATTACTTCCTTAGAGCTCTGTATCAATATATAGTCACACTAAGGTTTAGGGCTTTAATACACAAATTTAGGGAGACACAATTGAGTCCACAACAATGGATAAATGGAACTAAATATGAAATTTTATGATTTTACTATTTATAGGTGTATAGTTATATGGCATTTAATATATTCACACTTTTGTGCAACCATCCCCACCATTCATTTTCAGACCTTTTTTAACTTACTCAACTAAAACTCTGTACCTACAAAACCCTAATTCGCTATTCCTCCTTCCTTCGGTCCCTGGCAACTATTATGCTTTGGTCTGTTTCTATAAATTTGACTACTCTTTGTACTTCATTTAAATGGAATGGAATAATACAATATCTGTCCTTTGTGATTTATTTCACTTGGCATGCTTTTTTTGTTTTGTTTTGTTTTCTGGTACCAGGGATTGAACCAAGGGACATTTAACCACTCAACCACATCTGCAGCCATTTTTATGTTTTATTTTGAGAGAGAGTCTCACTAAGATGGTTAGGATTTCACAGAGTTTCTTAGACTAGCTTTAAATTTGCAATCCTCCTGCCTCAGCCTCCTGACCTACTGGGATTACAGGTCTGCACCACCATGCCAACTAGCATATCTTTTAAGATTCACCAATATTGTAGTGTGTGTCAGAATTTCCTTTGTATTTAAGGCTGATGTATATATTCCTATGTATGTATATATTGCATTTTGTTCATCCACTTATCCATTCCATCTTTTTTGGCTATTGTGAATAATGTTGCTATGACTATTTGGCATACAATTATCTCTTCAAGTCCCTACTTCCAGCTCTTTTGGGTATATACCTAGAAGTGGAATTGTTGCACCATATGGTCATTCTACATATAATTTTTTTCATCCTGGGGATTGAACCCAGGGGTGCTTAACCACTGAGCCACATCACCAGCCTTTTTTATATTTTTGTTTTGAGACAGGGTCTCACTTAAGTTGCTTAGGGCCTTACTAAGTTGCTGAGGCTGGCTTTGAACTCTTGTTCCTCCTGCCTCAGCCTCGTGAGCCTCTGGGATTTATGGAAATGTGCTACCACTCTCAGCTCCTATGTTTAATTTTTTTAAGAACCACTATAATGGCTTCACCATTTTACCTTTCCACCAGAAATGTACAATGGTTCCAACTTTTCCACATTCTGCCCATCTCTTGTTAATTCTATTGTTTTATTTTTGTGGTGACACGGATGGAATCCAGGGCGTTATGCATACTAGGCAAGTAAAAGTTCTATTAGTTTGATACAGCGATCTTAATGGGTATGTACTGATATCTCATTGTAGTCTTAATTTGCATTTCCCTATTGATTAGTTATGCTGAATATCTTTTTATGTGCTTATTCGCCATTATCTCTATAATGTTTATTGAAGTATGGTGCCTATTTTTTAAATTGGGTGATTCATTTCTTATTAAGTTGAAGGAGGTTTTTAAAATATATTTTCAATATTAAACTCTGATAAGATTATTTGTAATTTTTCCCTAAAGTTTCTAGTTCTTTTTAGACCATTACAGTGCAGATTGAACACTCTACCACTCTACCACTGACCTAAGCCATATATATATATATATGTATATATATATATACATATATATATATATATTTCTTTTTAATTGCTTCCAGGATGTGCTTGGATAGGTCATGGAAGCTCCATGCCCTTTCTAACATACTATCACCCCCTGCCTATCTCTGCATCTGGCTGTTCATCTGTATCTATTAAAATAGAGATATATATAACAAATGTCCTAGCAAATTACTGAAGCCAAGGAGGGGATAATGAGAACCCCAATTTTATAGCCATTTAGTTTAGAAGCATAGGTCACAACTTGGGATTTGAAATTGGCATCTGAAGTGGAGATGATCTGGTAGGACCAAACCCTTAACCTGTAGGAACTGATGCTATTTCCAGTGTGAGACTCAAAAATTATAAGACACAGGATACCTAGTTGGTGCTGAAGTAGGATAGTAGAAATAAGGATAGGTAGAAAGAAGACAAATATGAGAGAACCTCATGAATGCCCTCACCTTTATCCCTAAGGTCTGTTTTCCTATAGGCCTGAATTCCTAAAAGGTCTAATAAATCTTAGATTACTGTAAACCCAAGTAGCTATACCTAGTACCTATATACTCTATTTACAGAAGGTCTTTATAGACTAATTAAAAGAAGACTATAGAGAGAGATTATTAAAGACTCCATGATAGCCTGGCATGGTGGTGCACTCAAGGCTAGCTGGCTGCACCAATTTTAGCCAAGCCCTAAGCAACTTAGTGAGACCCTGTCTCAAAATTAAAAACATAAAAATAAAAAGTGCTGGGGATGGGTCTCAGTGGTTGAGCATCCCTGGGTTCAATCCCTGGTATACAAACAAAAAAAGAAAAGTATTAAAAATTCTGAGGTGCCATAAGAAATCACACAAGTGCCTGGAAGTGGGCGGGTAAGGTATACTTTACTTCTGCAGAAAGATGCACTCTCTAAGAGGATCAGATGAGCAAGCACACTTGGTGAACAGTCTGCCCACTTAAAATCTCCAATCAGATGCAATCCTTCCCTTCACTCTGATTGGAGGAGCTCAAGGGTACAGTCTTCGTGACTGGCTAAAATAAAATTGGGGCAGGTACAGAAAAGAGCTGTGGTATAATGGGATATCTCATAAGGAGTCTAAAAACAGATTATCTCTGACCACATGGTTCCGGACCTAAGATGGCTTAGTCTTATATGCGAACCTTAAATGAAAATGGACC
Organism: Aplodontia rufa; assembly: GCA_004027875.1. Lineage (NCBI taxonomy): Eukaryota > Metazoa > Chordata > Mammalia > Rodentia > Aplodontiidae > Aplodontia > Aplodontia rufa. The sequence continues at coordinate 20,544 of PVKS010001606.1, read as the reverse complement.
ATCAGACTTCCTGTTTCTCACAAATTCTTGCTTTTTCTTTTTTATACCTTTTGGTACCATTTTCATTATACCCTTTGGTATTGCCATCCATCCTAAATATATATAAATGTTTTCAGGTGAAAATCAGCTATGGTAATGAGTTCTATCCTTTTTTTGTAGTTCAGATAACCATCCCATTGATCAGGAGCACTTGGTGAGATCCTTTCCAGCTCAGTTGAATCTTGTCTGCTTTCCAGATCTTGCTTAGAATCAAGACTTAAGACTGGAAGCAGTAAATTGCAAACTCTAAAAGGGGGAGCAGTTCATTTTAATCTTACCAAAATAAAAAGGACACAGATAGGTCTGAAATTGATTCAGAACACATTTGTGTATTAGGCATTCCTATCTAGGAAACTCTTCTTTGTAGCTTTCAGCTTTACTTATTTTTGGTGGTGATGACACAAGTGTACAGCTTAAATTATATCAAAAGAACCATTTTTTTAATGTCTGTGTATGACTGTTCTTTGGTTATAACTCTCCTACCAAAGCTGGTCAAAATTGACCTGGTTCTGATCTACTATTAAAGAGTTAGTCAAGATTCCGCAGAGGTTTGCTTCTGGGAACTCATGAGAAGCCTCTTAGCATCTCTAGTTTCCTCTGTTAGTGCCATCTGCCAGGATGGGTCAGAGTCTTGCTGACCACATGTGACTTCTCTGGGAAGCATTAAGGACATCTTCCTCTCCAGTGACCCTCCATTTTGCAGCACGTGCACCAGTTGACTTTCCTGTGCGCTAAGGTCTTCACAGATCCCCTGATAAGTTCAGGTGACACTCGCCAGAGGTGCAGGGCCTGTAAAGGTGCTCCTCTGTTCCCTGGGTGCTGGCTGTTCTAAAGGGGAAATTGCCAAAATATTGGCCACTTTTCCTTGACCCTTTTCCTTCCTTAACTCTAAACTCCAAGTTTTGGTTTTAAACATCCAGCAGGCCAGTTTCATCAATCTTGAAGTAGGAATACTGGGTTTTAACTTTTTGTTTTAAAGAGCGACAGAGAGAGAGAATCAACTTTATTTATTTATTTATCTGGCCATTGTTTCTCTGACACTTAGTTGTGCATGAGGTGCTGAGGTTTGAACCTGGGTCCTCACACATGCCAGGCAAGTGCTCCACCTTGGAGCCACCACTCCAGCCCCTGGAATTTTACTTTAATGTATAATTAGGCTCATCAGCAATACTAGAAATTAGCATTATATTTTATCTGTTCTGTAGTGAAGGCTTAACTACTTCTGTTAGAAGTAGTTTACAAGGAAAATGCAAAATGAAATTAATAAGACCAAATAGCTTTGAATCAAGAAGCATAATTTCTATAGTAACAATAAATAATATCTTTGGTACTTTTTTTGTGTCCATAAAGATCAAAAAACCTATCAGCTCAGTTGCACTAGACACTTTATAAATTTTACTTTCTTTTAAAACTTCCTTAAAATCTTACATATCTTTAATAATTAATTTTGTATTTCTTGGTTATTTTGAGATCATGGAAATCTTTATAGCATAAAAATCTATCCTGGGCTGGAGCAGTGATTCAGCAGTTAAAGCACTTTCCTGGCATGCACAAGGACCTGGGTTTGAACCCCAGCACCACAAGCACAACTAAGTGTTGGAGAAACAAAAACCAACTGAATAAATAAATAAAATTGTGAAAGAATAATCTAGCTGGGGCATATTTAGAAAAGGGAGTGAGGGAAGAAAGGCCAAGAACATACTAGCCATCAGGGATTATGCTCTGGGGATTAATGGGTCACCTCTTTCCCAAAGACCTCAGATCAGACTCAGGATCCACAATTCATTGGGGTGGCCAAATGAGTCAGAAACAGACAGACTCTGGACAAGAGACCTTAATGCAGCACCAGGGAGTCACCCTGGCCAGCTGCCTTCAGTTGTCTCAAGCCTTCGTCTGTTCCATGCACCAGTTCTCTCCCACAGAAAAGAAACTGTGGGACCAACAGTTTAGGACCAACATTCCCAACACTGTAGGTGAAGGAGAATCAGCCCCAACTGCTCAGCAAGCCTGTCACCTGAGTCTTAAAACTGGCAGCTGTGCTAATATTTTTTTTTTAAAGGAACACAAAGAAAAATGAGAACTCCTTTGTCCATATTACTCACCTTTCCATAGATCCCAGATGAATTCAAGGAATGAAATCCATAGACACAGTCAGAGCAAAGCAACAGAATTTAATGTGAAAAATTGAGCAGTTTGTGTTCTCATTGTTCTGCCAATAGCAGCTTATTTTAAAACTATCATTTTCTCCTCCTCCCCCTGATTAAGGGGAAGTGAAATTAACTATTTCTCACCTGAGGTGAAGTTATCTGTCCTTTGCTCATTGACTTTAGAAGTAAAGAAATTTAAACTTTAGGGCTGGTTCCTACAGGCTTAAAACAAAAACAAACAAAAACTCTTAAAGCCACACATAAATCATGACTTCAGATAGGACTCAGCCTTTGCATCACTTCTTTAAGTGTTTTAGATAAAACTTAGGGCTTAGAGATATGAGTCCTTGAGCCAGATTTAGAATTTCAGAAGCCAACATAATCTGTCACAGATGTCTTTTGTGTGACACAGTGAGCATATATTATACATACTGATGGCCCCAGAAAAGACTCTTGAACCAAATAAAACAACAGTATCTTATTATCTTAGATTTTCTTTCATTTTTGTCCTAGGATTATTATTCCAATATATTAACATGTAGCCCAGAGGACTATCTGGGGAATTTTGGTATTTGCCCCTGCCAGCATCCTCTTTCTCAAGAGTAGAATTTTTACGTTCCATCCTGTTCCCCAATGTGAGATATATGTTCTCTTTTCTATCAAAGTTTGTAATTCAATAATAAGCATACCTATTGTGACAAATTTGCAGACATCTTAAGTCAGGGAACCATGAGTCTAGAAGGAAGCCATGTTTAAAACTTCTCAACATATGTCTTCTTACACCTGTAAGCCATGCCCACTTCCTATAATCACCTAATGCTTTCTTGTACCTGCCCCATCTTATATTAGCCAACCATGTAGATTGTACCCCTGAGCTCCTCCAATCAGAATGAAAGACAGGATTACATCAGGCTGGGGATAAATGCCTGCAGATTTCTGGCACACATGTGTGTGCTTCAGAGTGCCCCTTGGAAGCCCACTCCCCCATGGGAGTAAAGCCTCTCTTGCTCACCTACCTCTGAACATGTGTTTGTTTTATCACATGCCTGGTATTTCTAACATCCCCCAGGTATGGCCTCGATTCTTGAGTCCAAGAGGCATAGTTTATAGCTTGTAGCTTCCCTCTTTTTTTTTTTTTTAAGAGAGAGAGAAAGGGACAGTGAGAGAGAGAGAATCAATTTTATTTAGTTTTTCACGTGGCTTTCATTGCTCTGACATTTTGCCATGTATGTGGTAATGGGGTACCAACCTGTGTTCTCGTTCATGCCAGGTAAGCACAGTACTGCTGAGCCACTACTCTAGCCCAGCTCTTGTTGATTCATTTCTTTCTTTTCTTTTATTTTTTAAAGAGAGAGGGACAGTGAAAGAGAGAAAGAGAGAATCAACTTTATTTAGTTTTTCATGTGGTCTTTGTTGTTCCAACACTTCATTGTGTATGTGGTGCTGGGGTTTGAACTCACATACTGACACATGTCAGGCAAGCGCCGTAACCAATGAGCCACCGCTCCAGCCCCATTGATTCATTTCTGATCCACTTTAGATCTTGGGTCCTTGTTGGTCTGAGAGATCATAGTTCCCTCCACCACTCTGAGGCCACCACAACAAGGCAGTGAGATGTATGTTCTCTAAGAAGGGGGTGATCCCTATAATGCCCCCAGATGACACATGATGCCACATGTTGGGCTCCAAATTGTTAATAAAATTATTCAAAATTCCAAGGTGCTATAAGAAAATCAAACACGTGCCCGGAAGTGGATGAACAAGGCATTTTACTTCTGCAGAAGGGTGCACTTTGAAAAGGGAGTGGATGAGCCAGCACACTTGGTGGGCAGTCTGCCTACTTATGTCTCCAACCTGGCACAATCCTGCCCTTCACTCTGATTGGAGGAGCTCAGGGGTAAAATATTAGCTAATATGAAATTGGGGCAGGTACAGAAAATAACTATGGCTGTAATGGCATATCTGATAAGAAATTTAAAAATGGATCATCTCTGACCATGTGGTTCCTGACCTAAGATGGCTTCCTTTTATGTGTAAAACTTAAGTTACTACATTCTGAAAATGGACCTTCAAACTTCCTATTTCTCACAATATGAATATAGTCCAAGCATTACGTATTAACTAGATTAACGTAGGCCTAAAGATTCTGAGAAAAACCAAACCTCCATGACTTGCTCTTGTTCCACAATCAAAGCAAGCAAGCTGTTAGGATATCACCCTGATATGCTTCTCATGTTCACCATTTACAAGGTTTCCTTTAAAAAAAAAAGTCTGAGACTCTCAGAACAGGTCTTACTCTCAAGTGCCCACACTCCTCACTTTGTGTATCCTTCACTGTTCTTTGCTTCCCTGAATAAATCACCTTGGTTTCCTAAATAAGTCTCTACTAGTACCTCTTTTGATGTAACCTGAAATTCCTTTCTGTGTGTAAGTCAAGAAAACTTCCAGGACTGAGTTGAGATCCCCTTCTTCATTCTGCAGACCTCCTCAAACTCCTTCCAGTGACAGTGTTACAAAAACCTTGGTCCTTGTCCCCAATGCCAATCCAATAATGAGGACATGGTTTTGAGAAAAAGGAAAAAGAAGTTCTGTTGCTTTGCTAGCAAAGAAGAAAAACAGGGGACTCCTGTCCCAGAGGCTGTAATTCTGCTCATTAGGGGGAACAAGGAGTTTTTAAAAAGGTGATTCATAGGCTACATGCCACTTGTTCTCTGTCCAAAGTTGTAACTCACTTATTAATTTGTAAGATAGTCATTTCTGAGATCTTCTGGTGTCATCCCCACAGTCTGACACTTCATTCCTGTAGTGAGTGTGTGCTCAGGGACAGATAACTTTGCTTAGGACAGGGAAGAAAGGTAATCCTATTTTCTTCAGGTTAGGGAGGAGGAAGGAGAGGGGAAGAGAAAGAAACATGTCCATTTTAAAATAATTCCCATTTTCTGGGTACAGTGGCACTTGCCTGTAATCGCAGCACCTCAAGAGGCTAAGGAAGGATGATAGCAACTTCAAGGTCAGCCTGAGCAACTTAGCAAGACCCTTAGCAATTTAGTGAAAGGCCCTATCTCAAAATAAAAAATGAGCCAGTGCAGTGGGGCACACCTGTAATCCCAGCCACTGGGGAGGCTAAGGCAGGAAGATCACAAGTTCAAAGCCAGCCTCAGGAATTTAGCAAGGCCCTAAGCAACTTAGTGAGATCTTTCTCAAAAAATAAAAAGGACTGGGGATGAAGCTCAGTTGTTAAGCACCCCTGCATTCAATCCCTGATACCGAAACAAACAAACAAAAAAAGCAGACTGAGATAGAGAAATATTATGCTGGTATTATTCAATGATACATTATTTTTTTTTATCATGTGGCCTTCATTGCTCTGATACTTTGTTGTGTATATGGTACAGGGGTTCTAACCCTCATCATCGCGCATGCCAGGCAGGCACATCAACCACTGAGCCACCACTCCAATGATTCATTTTCAGTTTAAATTTGTACCAGTTCTTCAGTGATCATTGCAAATGTTAAAAATCTTATCTATGCATTTCAATTGTAAGTCAAGTAATTTTTGTCAAAGTAAGGATAATTATTTTGTCATAAAAAGACCTTGATCTCATACCAAAGCAATGGATTGTATTGTGACAGTTATTTTAAGCAGGCCAGAAATAAGCCTGAACTGTTTTGCTAATGTTCCTGCATGGCACTGACCTCTGACCTAAGCATGAAACATTTGATAAATGGTGTTACATTGGAACTATGGGTCTGAGGAATTTCAGTGTAGTTGTAGCTGACACCACATTGTTGACATTGATTATTAATATCGGTGAGATTGATGTTTTATACCTGGTTTCAGTTCTGCTGTTGAGAAGGTTATTCAACAGGACTATGCCTTGACCAGCAAAATATAAAAAACACCAGTCAAGACTCCAATTTTGGCTTCCAAAATATTCTGTATAAATATCAGTGATTCCTGACCTGAGACAAAAATAGCACCTGGTCTCTATCCTTACAGACTGTGGACAAAGAGAAGCCTGCTCCGGACACTTTGGGTCATTTGCTGTGAGGCAGCCTTTGCTATGGGGCACATCCTTACTTTGATGTCATTGATATATTTTTCTTTTCCTGTAGTAAACTATAGCTTTGTAAGCATTGTCCTTCTGAGTTCAGTGAGTTTTCTTTAGTAATTACTGTAGTTTGAATCTGGATTCTTTCCCAAAGTTCCATGTGTGACAGGATTGATCTCTAACTTGATCCCTAACTTAGTAGGAGGTGATGGAACCTTTAAGAGGTGGGGCCTAGTGGGAGGTCTTAGTTCACTGGAATGTGCCCTTGAAAGGGGATAGCAAGGGGCTAGAGCAGTGGCTCAGTGGTTACAGCACTTGCTTAGTATGCCCAAGTACACAGGTTCAAACCCCAGCACCCACAGCTAATTGTCAGAGCAATGAAAACCATGTGAAAAACTCAAAAATTTGATTCTTTCTCTCTCTCTCTCAATGTCCTTCTCTCTTTAAAGAAAAGAAAAGAAAGGGGATAGTGAGTAGTGAGCTCCTTCTTCTCTCCTTTTTTTTTTTTTTTGTTCTCAGTCATGAGGTGAATGGACTTCCTCTACAACATGATCCTATAGTAATGTACCACATCACTTCAGGCCTAAAAGCAATGGGGCTAGCCAACCATGGATTGAAACCTCCAAAACCACAAACAGGAACAAAAAAAATCCCTTTCCAAACACCACCCATCCCAGTACTAGGGACTGAACCCAAGCCCTTGTACATGATATGCAAGTGCTCTACCTCTGAATTACATCTCCAGTTTATCCTTTCCTGTTTTTAAGTTGATTATCTCAGGTGATTTGTTGCAGTATAGAGGGGCTGGAGCGGTGGCTCAGCAGTTACTGCACTTGCCTGGCATGGGTGAGTAGGTGAGTTTGAACCCCAGCACCATGTACACAACGAAGTCTTGGAGCAACGAAAGCCACATGAAAAGCTAAATAAAATCTCTCTCTCTCTCTGGGGCTAGAGTGGTAGCTCAGCAGTTACGGCACTTGCCTGGCCTGCGAAAGTACATGGGTTCAGCACCCACGTGCACAACTAAGCGTCAGAGCAAAGAAAGCCATGTGAAAAACTCAATAAAAATTGATTCTGTCTCTCTCACTGTCCTCTCTAAAAAAAAAAAAAACAAAAAAACAAAAAAACTCTCTCTCTCTCTCGCTGTCCCTCTTTCTAAAATAAAAAAATTTAAAAAACATATCATAAATATTATTATTATTATTATTATTATTATTATTATTATTTTGGTCCCAGGGATGGAACCAAAGGATACTTAGCCACTGAGCCACATCCCTAGCCCTTTTTTTTTATTTTTTATTTTGAGACAGGGTCTTGCTAAGTTGCTTTGAACCTCACTAAGTTGCTGAGGTTGGCTTTGATGTTGCAATCCTCCTGCTTCAGCCTCCTGAGTAGCTACACGCCGCTGTGCCTGGGCAAACTTAAAGCATTCTAAGACAAACCAGGCATGGTGTCACATATTGTAATCCCAACAACTGAGACGGAGGTAGGAGGATTGTAAGTTCAAGAACAGCTTCAGGAACTCAGTGAGATACTCATAAGTTAGTGAGACCTCATTTTGAAATAAAATTTAAAAGAGAACTGGGGATGTGACTCAGTGGTACCCCCCCAAAAAAAACTAAGACAATAAACACCTTGCAGGTTAGGCTGTCATTATAAGGTCTGTTATTTATTTATTTATTTTGGTACCAGGTATGGAACCCAGAGGCACTTAACCACTGAGCCATATCCCCAACCCTTTTATTTTATTTTTTAAAGAGGGAGGGACAGTGAGAGAGAAAGAAAGAGAGCATTAATTTTATTTAGTTTTTCATGTGGCCCTTGTTACTCCGACACTTTGTTGTGTATGTGGTGCTGGGATTTGAACCCTCGTCCTTAGCGGTGGCTCAGCGGTTGGAGCACTTACCTGGTATGGGCAAGAACCTGGTTCAAACCCCAGCACCAAATACACAACTAAGTGCTGTAGTAACAACAGCCAGATAAGGAAATAAATAAATAAAATTGATTCTCTGTTTCTCCCCCTCTCTCTCTTTCTCTCACACACACACTCTCCTTCTCTCTTTAAAAAAAAAGAAAGAAAGAAAAGCAAAGCTGTTAAAAAAAAACTGACTGCTCCAATCCTAATTCCAACAAGTCTTAACACATAACAATTGATATGAAATTAAAATACTTGGGGCTGGAACGGTGGATGAGTGGTTTCGGCGCTTGCCTGGCAGCACGAGGACCCAGGTTCAAACCCCAGCACCACGTACACAACTAAGTGTTGGAGCAACGAAGGCCATGTGAAAAACTAAATAAAGTTGTTTTTCTCTTTCTCTGTCTTTCTCACTATCCCTCTCTCTTTAAAAAAAAAAAGAAATTAAAATACTTAACACATGGGAGGCTGAGGCAGGAGGATTGCCGGAGCCCAGAAGTTCAAGGCAAGCCTGGACGACATAGTAAGATTCTATGTCCAAAAACTCCCCATAAAACTTAACTTTCAGGCTGGAGTGGTGGCTCAGCGGTTTCAGCACTTGCCTGGCAAGCTTGAGGACCTGGGTTCAAACCCCAGAACCACATACACAACTAAGTGTTAGAGCAACTAAGGCCATGTGAAAAACTAAATAAAGTTGTTTCTCTCTTTCTCTGTCTCTCTCACTGTCCTTCTCTCTTTAAAAAACAAACAAACAAACAACTTTGACTTGCTATGATATCATATCAGGGGTGGTTGCTGCAAAGCATGATCAGATTACCAACAAATGATGTTATGATAATTAAACACAATCCAATCTCATCCCTTATGCTATGCTAAGGACATCATAGTTCACATTAAAATGAGATGTGAGAAAATCTGAGGAGAGGGTTTCATAGAAAAATTGTTACATTTTATGAAATAGTTTTGATTTTTGTTGTTGTTTGCCATTCTGGGGGTCAAACCTAGAGCTTCACACATGCTAGGCAAGGCTTTTGCCTCTGAACTACACCCTCAGCCCTTTGTGAAATATTTTGTAGCATCCAACATGAATTGAAATTTTAAAAAAGTAGGAAACAGAAATTTTCTCTGGAAGAATATTCAATTTTTAGTATAAGTTAATAAAGACCAGGGCAAAAAGTTTGAGAGGGCTGGAGTGGTGGCTCAGCAGTTAAAGTGCTTACCTGGCATTCGCAAGGACCAGAGTTCAAACCCCAACACCACATATGCAACTAAGTGTCAGAGGAACAAAAACCAGATGAAAAAATAAATAAAACTGGGGCTGCATTGGTAGTTAATCCATTACGGTGCTTGCCTGGCATATATGCAAGGACAGGGATTCAAACCCCAGCACCATGTACATGATGAAGTGTCAGAACAATGAAAACCATATGAAAAACTAAATAAAATTCTCTCTTTCTCTCTTTCACTGTCCCTCTCTCTTAAAAAAAAAGTCTAAAAAAATAAAACTGATTCTTTCTCTTTCACTCTCCCTTTATCTTTAAAAAAAAAAACAAAGTTTGAGAGAGCATAGGATCAGTTGGATTCAGCAGATAAGAATGAAAAATAGGGATATTTGGCAATATTGTGAAAATACAAAGTAAAAAACAGACAACCCCTACCCTAAAATTATAGAAAACAAGATATTTGTATTGAACTGGGGGAAAAACATCTCGGACAAAGGTTTCTGGACAGGATTATCTATATGGGTGGAGGCTTGCTTTTTGTACAGGAATGTTGACCCCAGCTAGAAATATAATTTAATACCAAGTATAATTTTCAATTATTAAATCATAGAACTCCTGAGAAATATAAGGCCAAAGACACTGTGATTAAGTGTTTGAATAAACATAACATAGAAATAGTACACATAGTTCTTGGCTTGGATAGGTAGTTCTCCACCCAAATACTGGAAATCACTTTAAGCAACAACTGCCATTAAATCATGAATGACTTTACTTGCAAGCAGAGTAAATAGAGCATCAGGGACAGGCTAAAATAAAGTCAAATAGTTGAGCATTTTTGGTATGCCAGGTCCTGTGCTTTATGTTAGACATATTATGTAATTCAGACAATAACATTATTACTAACTTTTTACAGATGAAAGTATGAAAGTAGCTCATGAGACTTCAGTCACCCAAAGTGATGACTTTGAATGCAGACTTCATGATCTTTTTCTTTAAATTACACATAATTTAAATTAAATTTAAATTACCAATTAAATTTTTTTTTACTGTAATCATCATTATTATCAAGTGTTAATGATAAATTGTGCATGGTACTATCATGATATTAGAATCTTTCAAAGAACCAACCAATTAAAAAGTCTTTACCTTCTGCTTCCTGGTATGCTGAGAACTTTAAGAGATACCCCCACTCGTCTTCAATGAAGCAAAACAACACTGCCAACATAAATTTCAGAGAACATTGCATGACAATTAAAAATAATGCAAAATGAAAGTGCTTAAAACAGAGACTTTGATTTTGTATTGGGGGTCAAACCTAGAGCTTTGCACATGATAGACAAGGCTTTTGCCTCTGAACTATACCACCAGCCCTTTGTGAAATATTTTATAGCATCTATAGCATCATGTGGCTACAAAATGGAGTGGTGGTTCAGTGTTATAGTGCTTGCCTGGCATGCACCAGGATGCAGGTACAAACACCAGCACCACATACACGATAAAGTGTCAGAGCAACAAAAGCCACATGAAAAACTAAATAAAATGGATTCTCTCGTTCTATCTCTTTCACTGTTCCTCTCTCTCTCTCTCTTTAAAAATACAAAACAAAACAAAACAAAAAAACCAGAGACTAAGAGAGGTGACTCTGCTAGGCACAGGGATGTGGCTCAGTAGTTAAATGCTGCTGGATTCAATCCCTGGTACAAAAAAAAAAAAAAAAAAAAAAAAGTAGAGAGGGAGAACCATGCCTGCTTGGAAGACTGAGGCAGGAGGATCCCAAATTTGAGTCCAGCCTGGACAACATAGCAAGACTCCAGTTCAGGAAGAAAAACAGAAATGAAAATCCAGAGTTCTTGCTTTTGGTTAACTTCTTTCTATACATTCATACAATGCACTTTTTCTTTTTTACAATGCACATTCTTTTTTTTTTTTTTTTTTTGTAAGAGAGGATCAAATTTATTTAGTTTTTCATGTGGCTTTTGTTGCTCCTACACTTCCTTGTGTACATGGTGCTGGGGATTGAACCCACATCTTCACGTATGTCAGGCAAGAGCCACTGCTCCAGCCCCTCAATGCACATTCTTGATCTAATTTCCCAGCAGAGGGGCTGGAGCAATGGCTCAGCGGTTATGGCACTTACCTGGCATGCATGAGAATGCAGGTTCGAACCCCAACACCATGTACACAACAAAGTGTGAGAGCAACGAAAGCCACATGAGTAATTAAATAAAATTGATTTTTTTCTCTGTCTCACTGTCCCTCTCTCAAAAAACAAAAACAAATTTCCCAACAGAAAAATCAATCAAGAGATAATTACAAAGCATTTGCCATAGTCAAGAAACTTTGATGGATATTGTGTGAGAGAAAAGGAAATAAATGACAGGGCATTTGTCTATGAAGAACTACACTGAGTAGGAGAGAAAATGGTAGTTGTTACTGCTCTGGTTCCACAAATACTGCCTCTCTGACCCAATCATACTTTCCTTTGCTCTAAGCATTGGCCCTTTTTAATATAACCAGGCATGGTGGCACATGCCTATAATCCCAGCATCTCAGGAGACTAAGGCAGGAGGATTGCAAATTCAGTCAACCTCAGCAACTTAGGACCTAAGCAACTTATCGAGACCCTGTCTCAAAATAAAATATGAAAATAGGGGTTTTCTCAGTGGTTAAGCACCCCTAGGTTCAATCCCTGCTACCAAAAAAAAACAAATAAACCAAAACATAAACATACATATACGTATATATACACACATACATATACATACATACATATATGTCTTCTTTAATGTTCTCTTGTTCTCACAATACTGTCACCCTAAATAATTTCAAATTCTCTCAAATCTTCAAATTAACATCAATGCAAATGAATCCCAAATCTGTACTCTTTGTACTCTGAAATCACATTTCCACCTGCTGGCTAGACGCCAAAGTGGACTTTGTGATTATCTTCTCTACATCCATTACACCCTAGTCTCAGGGATAGGAACTATAAAAAATAAGAAAAATCTATAAAAAAATCTATAAAAAATAACAAGAAAAATAAGGTGCAGATGTTTATTGGGATTTGCTGCTCCAGGGCCAAATTCACCTGCACCGACATAATGAGGGCAGGGAAGGGAAGTGACAGCAAGCAGGGGAAATGGCACACAGGGAAAATGGCACTGGACCTCAGCTGGGCAGCTGTATTTATAGTTTAGGGAAAATGAGCCACGTTGATGGGGTTGGCCTTTCAAAGATTGGCTGGTGGATCCATCAATCATCAGGTGTTTGTCTGCCAGCATCTTGACTGGTAGTTCTTTCCAAGGGCAAGCTGCCCTATGCCCTGCCCCTTAGCAGCCACCCTGGCCTTGTGTTTGAAGCCACCCCTGCAGCCAGCAGCTGCGGAGAAACCTAACAGAAACTAAGGTGTAATGAATGGTCTATGGATCCTTTCCAATCCCCTTTGCTAGTAATGGGTTAACTGAACACAGAGCATTTCTTTTAGTCTCAAAGATTGTTATAGTCCTAAAATAAATGAGACCCAACCTAGGCGTCCACAAGTGAGGAAAGAGTGAGTGATCTACAGGAAGTGGTGACCTCTTCCCCACCCCACCCCTACCCCAGTGTGGTATGAGGCCAAAATAGTTGTAGCATTTTTAAAAACCAGTCTAAGAGGCTGAGGATATCCTTCCACAGCACAGCACTAGCCTAACATGTGTGAGGTCCTGGGTTCAATCCCCAATACCATCAAAACAAAGCAAAAACAGAGAAACAAAAATAAAAAAACCCAAAACAAACAAACAAACAAACAAAAAAAAAAAAACAGGTTAAAGAAGAAGCTGCCTTGGGGAAGAAAACCCAAAGAATCACTGGGAAACGGAACTGGGGACATCCTGGGTCAACTGTAAAGCCCATTTCACCTCTGGATTTCCTATTGTGAGCCAAATAGTGTCCTTACTGTTTCAGTCAATTTGGGTAGGGTTTGTTGTAGCTTTTATCCAAGCATACTAACTGATACACTGATCTAAATAGATCCCTTGCCAGAAAAAAAATTTTTTGAAGAACTGATGTAATAAAATTTTCTTCCAAATTTGCACCTTATTATTTCCACTGTTGGTTAATGGATTCATTATGGATCTATTTGCTTAGGGTAGAAATTGGAGTCATTTTGGATGCTCCCTTTCAGTCACATTGCGCTATTGTTCCTGCCCCCACAATGTATCTTGCCTTACTTGGTTCCTTCTTTCATCTCCAATTGCCACCTCCACTTGCCTTCACCTCTCACCTACGATGTTACAAAACTTCTTAACTGGAGTGTAACTTTAGTTCTTTCCCCCTCCTTCAATTTTTTTAATCTGTTTCTGCCAGCAACTTTTTTCTTTGTTTGTACTGGAAATTGAACCCAGGGGCACTTCACCACTGAGCTACTTCCTCAGTCCTTTTTATTTTGAGACACGTTCTCGATAAATTGCTTAGTTAGGGTCTTGCTAAATTGATGAGGCTGTCTTTGAGCTTACAATCCTCCTGCCTTATCCTCCTGAGTCACTGCGATTACAGGTGTGCCACCTCACCTGTCTGCCAACAATCTTCTGAAGCATAGACCCATATCAGAACCTTGCAGAAGCTCCAGTGGATTTCTTTACTCATAACACTATTTCCTAAAATGTGTTCCATATGGTAAGTCACAGGAAATTATCATCAGAAGAGGGTTTTGTGCCCGGCTCATTTGCAAAAACCTGTAATCCTCGCTACTCAGGAGGCTGGGGGCAGGGTAACTTAGTGAGATAATGTATCAAAATAAAATATAAAAAAGGCCAGGGGATGTAGCTTAGTGATAAAGCATCCATGGGTTCAATCCCCAGTACTGGAGGTTGGAGAAAAGCATGAGGTGGGACTTATGACCAAACATATTTAGGAAATTCATCTGGGGTAGCCAAATCCCAAGATAGTCCCTAAAGATCCCTGCCTCCTGGTATGTACTCCGTTCTGTGTGCTTGTTAATTTTTTAAAGAAGTTTTCCATTTTTTAATTGATGCATTATAATTTTGCATAATGGTAGAATTCGTTGTTACATATTTGTACATGCACTCTTCTGTGTGCTTTTTCACACTGTATCCCATACAAAATATGGTTTCTGACTAACACTAGGACATAAATGCTATCTTCCATGTTGGATCCTCTTGGATCATACATTCTGGGAAGCTAGCTGCCGTGTCATAACAGGTCCATGTTGCAAGAACTTGAGGCCTCCAACAAATAGTCACAGCTTACCTAATGAGTTTAAACCTTTTTCTCTACTGGAATGCTTAAAAGAAATATGGTGGGAGAACCCTTTCCTTACCACCCCGTTCTTTCAGCCTCTACAATATTAACATGAGACTATGCTGGAATAGGAAATTTACTAGAGAGAATCGTAGGGGTGAAGTGGTGGCTCGGTGGTTACGGCACTTGCCCAGCATTTGCAAGTACACAGGTTCAAACCCCAGCACCCATGTACACAACTGTCAGAGCAACAAAAGCCATGTGAAAAAAACACTCAATAAAAATTGATTCTCTCTCTCTCACTGTCCTTCTCTCTTTAAAAGAGAGAGAGAGAGAGAGAGAGAGAGAGAATTGTGATATAGAAGATACAAGGATTAACAACTGTCTTGAACTTTACATTACCTTGAATTCCATAACGGGAAGCACCCAAAGACATTATTAAGAGGGAGTCCTCTCTGAGCCTACCTTGCATTAGTAAATGGAAATGATAGTCTCCTGTTCATGGTCCTACACCGCCTATAGCACCTCCTGTTCAACACATTCAGTTGTACAAGTCACCATATCCCTAGGGGGAGATAATTTCATCCTATTCCTGCAATAGGAAATGATGTCTTCTCCTAGGCCCTTCTTCCTTGACATGCCCAGTCTAAGCCCTATGGTTTCAAACCAACTATAAGCGGAGAGGGAGGCCAGCACAAATCATTATAAGAAGGTTAATTATGCTGCATAACAATATTAATCTGCTGCTTCTAGGGGGACCTCTTAAAGATTTTTTCACTGAAGACATATGTATCTTCAATGGCTGACTGTGGTCTTGGGTAACAATCTGAACTTCAACTAGATGAGGCAGCAACATTGTCTATTTCTCAAGGATTTGCATCAATAATTTTTCTTTTCTTTATTTCTCCTCTTCTTCCTCTTCATCTTTGTTTTCATCCTCTTTCTACTTCTTTTGCAGCATCACTGATCCCCAATAATTTTATTATTGTTTTTAATATTTGGTATTGGAGATTGAACCCAGGAGTGCCGAACCACTCAGTCGACCCCCAACCACCCGCCTTTTTTTTTTTTTTTTAAACAAGGTCTTGCTAAGTTGCTGAGGCTGGCAATCCTCCTGCTTCAGCTTCCTGAGTTGTTGGGATTACAAGCATGCACTACTGTGCCCAGTGACAAACTGTTTTGATGAGGTGTTTAAACCTCCAATCTAATGCTCAGTTCACTAGATGGGTCATTTTGATTCCTGTCATCAAACCACAATTAGCAGAATTTCCTGAGTCTTCAACTATGATTGCCTGGGCTCTTGGAATTCTCAGTATTATAGAGTGAGCTACAAGTCAAACATAAAATAATTAATTTGGACAAGTCTGTGATTTTCAAGTTTTGTTTTCTAAATTGATAAACAAAGATTAAACTAATAGAAGACATTTTCCAGATCCCTCTTTGAACCCAGATCAAATCTTAAACAGCCTACTCTCTGGCTCCCCCTGGTTTCCTTTAATTGTCAAGAATAAAAGATGCAGCCAGGCATGGTAGCCCATGCCTGTAATCCCAACAGCCTCAGCAATTTAGTGAGGCCCTAAGCACCTTAGTGAGACTCTGTCTCAAAATGAAAAATAAAAAAGGGCTGGGAACGAGGCTCAGTGGTTAAGTGACCCTGGGATTTAACCACAGTACAAAAATAAATAAATAAATAGCACAGAAGGAAGACAGGGAGAATTGGTGGAAACTAAAATTCCATAAATAGGTTTTTTTTTTTTTAAGAGACAATCAATTTCATTAAGTTTTCCATATGGCTTTCGTTGCTCTGACACTTGTGTACATGGTGCTGGGGCACCGCTCTAGTCCCCCATAAATAGTTTTTTTTTCTTTTTTTTGGTTAAGAAAGAAAGGGACAGTGAGAAAGAAAGAATTAATTTTTTAAATTTAGTTTTTCATATTGCCTTTGTTATTCCGATATTTCGTTGTGTACATGGTGCAGGGGTCCAAACCAGTGTCCTTGCACATGCCAGGCAACTGTGATAACCACTGAGCTACTGCTCAGCCCCCATAAATAGGTTTTTAAAATCCTCAAACCAAATAATTCCTCATCCTTATCTTTCTTAATTATAGATACTTATGATTTCCAGTATCTTCCCTGAAAAGTTAAGTTGAAAGAAATGGAATAGATGAGGAGATTAGAAATGGGAACCAAGGCAGAGCTACAGAACCACTAGTTATAAAATAGTTTTTTTAGTATAGCATGACAAAGGGCTACAGGGCTATGACAAGGAAAACATTTCCATATATTATGTTGCATGGAAGAAATTTACTTTGGCCTCACTTTATTATCCCTTTTTCCTTGATCACCTGTGCAGCTTTTATCTGTTTTATTGGAAATACATTTTTTCAATATATCCTTTATCTCACTAGTCTTCCTCTTCCTTTATATGATTTAATGCATGGTGGAATGAATATTTTTTAAAATTTGTCATAATATACTTTTTGTTCTGGGTCTTGAATAGAAATTGGGCTACAGGAGAAGTTTAAGATACAAGAAACGTGTGTAATATTCCTTTTGTGCCTCTGTAGAGAAATAGTGCCTTCTAGTGTTTGCAATAGCATTTTGTATTTGCATCATTTCCATTCATCTGAAAAGTAAAATTATAAATATGTTTAGAAAAAATGATTTATACTTTTGGTAGTTCTCCTACAATACTTATTTTTTATTACTTTTTTCATGGATACGGGGGATCGAACTGAGCTACATCACCAGCCTTTTTCTATTTTTTATTTTGGGATAGGGTCTCACTTAGTTGCCCAGGCTGACCTGAAACTTGGAATCCTGCCTCAGACATCTGAGTAGCTGGTTTTTTTGTTTTGTTTGTTTGTTTGTTTGTTTGTTTTTGAACCAGGTTTTGAACCCAAGGGTGCTTTAACCATTGAGCAACATCCCTAGCCCTTTTTATATTTTATTTTAAGAAAGGGTCTTGCTAAGTTGCTTAGGGCCTTGCTAAGTTGCTGAGGCTGGCTTTGAATTTCTCATGTTTCTGGAGATTAGTAGTTGAATCAATAAAATGAATAAAGAGAATCTGCCTCCAAAAATGCCGGGTGGGTATCATCCAATCCATTGAGAGTCTTAATAGAATAAAAGTGCACATGGGCTTCGTGTGGTGAAATATGCCTGTAATCCCAGTGGGTGTGGAAGCTGAGGCAGAATCCTCAAGTTTGAGACAACCCTCAGAAATTTAGTGAGGTCCCCAAGCAACTTTGTTTTTTTCTTTAATACTAGGATTGAACCCAGATGTACTTAGCAATGAGAGACTGTCTCAAAATAAAAAAATAAAAATGCTGGGGCTGTGACTCAGGAGTTATGCACCCCTAGGTTCAATCCCAGGCACCCAAAAAATCTTAAAATATTAAAGAAAGGGTTGGACATATAGCTCAGAGGTAAATTGTCCCTTGGTTAAATCACCAGTATACTCCACTCCATCTTCTCTGACCCTGTCATTTCTATTTTCAAAACCCATTGAGAACAAAACCGACATTCCTTTACACCTGGACTCCACAGTCTAGCTTATACATTGTACTACGACATTGACCACCACTTTGTTTCTTGCACCCACCATCTGGACATGGCGTTTTGGGTGCCTGTGTGTCTTCCATCTTCTTACATGCTTATTCATTCTTCGAAATCTGCCTACTGCAATACTCAGTGGTATTCTGTGCACTTTCCTGAACCTCAAGGGAGAATAACTTCCTCTGCACTACTTTACTCCCTTGCACATACTTCAATAATTTCATATATCATACACTGGCATGTTATTTCTTGAGATGGCTATCTTTCCAACTAGGCTGTTAGTGCATTAAAGGCAGAGACTGATTCATAGTCATAATCCAGTGCATGGGACAAGGACTAACATGTGCTAGCTGTTTTGGAATAGTTTATTGAACTGAACTGAAAATCTTCCCACATTGAGAGAACTTGGGATAGGCAGAGAAGAGATGAAGCACTAAAATGTTAAACATAAACTTTGTAGTGGCTAAATTTTAAAATGCCCATTCAGAGTGAACTCTGAATCACCTTTTTTGAATTTTGACATAACAAAATGGAAGCAAATTAATGTAGAATTTAATCACTAAATAGGGGTTCTTGCTAGTCTTTCAGAGAAACATAGAATGATACAAACATCTTTTTTAACAGAAAATATGTGAAATTCAAATCAAGTATTAAAATTTAAGGTTTATTTACCTTCTGAGAGAGACAGTATAATTTGGATGGGGAAAAAATGGTCTAAACAGATGACAACAGTGGTGCCTGGTATTCCCAGCAACACATGAGGCCAAGACAGGAGGATTATAACCTGGGCAATATAGCAAGAACCTGTCTCAAGAGAAAAAAAGGAAAAATAAAGGGCTGGAAAGTCAGACGCAGCAGGGCATACCTGCAATCTCAGCAACTCAGGAGGCTAAGGCAGGAGAATCACAAGTTCAAAGCCAGCCTTAGCAATTTAGCAAAGCCCTAAGCAACTTAAGGAGACCCTATTTCAAAATAAAAAGTTAAAAAAAAAAAAGTTTGGAATGTGAGTAAAGCACCCCTGGGTTCATCAATTCCTGGTTAAAAAAAAAAAAGGGTTGGAGATGTAGCTCAGTGGTAGGGTACCACTGTAATCAATCACTAGCACCTTAAAAAAAAAAAAAGCCTAAAAAAATTTCTATTATTAAGCCAGATGCAGTGGTGCATGCCTGTAATCCCAGTGACTTGGTAGACCAAGGCAGGAGAATTGCAAGTTCAAGGACAGCCTCAGCAACTTAGTGAGGCCCTAAGCAGCTTAGCAAGACCCCATTTCAAAATTTAAAAAGAAAAAAATCAGGGGTTGGGGATTTAGCTCAGTGGCAGAGTACTTGCCTAGCATGCGCAAGTCCCCGAGTTCCGGCCTCAGGCCTGAAAAAAATAAAAAAGGCTTGAGGTTGTGGCTCAGTGTTTAAGCACCCCTGGGTTCAATCCCTGGTACCAAAAAAAAAAAAAGGAACATTAAAAATACTTTGGAGGGGGGCTGGAGCGGTGGCTCAGTGGTTTCAGCACTTGCCTGGCAAGCACGAGGACCTGGGTTCAAACCCCAGCACCACGTACACAACTGAGTGTTGGAGCAACTAAGGCCATGTGAAAAACTAAATAAAGTTGTTTCTCTCTTTCTCTGCCTCTCTCACTGTCCCTCTCTCTTTAAAAAAAAAAAAAAATACTTTGGAGGTGGCCTGGAGTGCTGACTCAGCAGTTACGGTACTGGCCCGGCATACACAAGTATAGAAATTCGAACCCCAGCACCACATACACAAAGTGTTGAAGCAACGAAAGCCACTTGAAAAACTAAATAAATTTGATTCTCTCTCTCACAGTCCCTGTCTCTTAAAAAAAAAGAAAAAAGAAAAAAGAAAAAACTGCTTTGGAATAGTTAAAATATTTTTAAAAGTCACATTTTGTATGATATGGTCTGTGATATATTTTAATAGATTAGTCCAAAAATACTAACTTATAATAATGTTAGTCAGCTATTTTGTTGCTGTGACTACAGGAACCGACAAGAACAACTTTTGGAGGAAAGGTTTATTTAGGGACTCATGATTTCAGAGATCTTAGTCCAAAGAAGGCTTCCTCCACTCCTGGCGAGGCTTAACAGCATGGTGGAAGACTGTGGCAGAGGGAAGTGGCTCAAAACATGGCTCCATGAATCGGGAAGAGGGGGGAACCATCCCAGAAGCCGATGTCATTCCTCCACAAACTATCCATTCAACGCATGAGCTCTTCTGGGGGAAAATGCAAAAGGTAAAATTCAAGGTGGATATCCATGATCTGGTTTTTTCCCCTCAATAACAAAGTTTATATCCACTGATTGATAATGTTTTGATAATGTTTCTCCCTCAACTGTATTTCTATATTCTAATAAAAAAAA